>JAXGGA010005444.1:0-78273 GCA_038373865.1 Uloborus plumipes
AAGTGCCATTTTTATAAGTAACGAATATTATGTCTACGCATCAAGTCCAGCAAAAAAGGTTACACGTAATTTATTTATGCAAAACATTGCGTCTATTTCATGATAAATTCAAGCAAATTTTTCTTCTTTTTCCCGGTAGACAATGAAAAATTTAGTCTTCTCGCCGCGTCCGCTAAGAAATTTTTATTTATATTTACTATGTTTCAAAATGTGTAACTTCCCAAACACGTTTAAATGCATTATTCCATCGGAATTCTTTCTGTAACATATGTATCACTCATGGTAAAAGTGATGTACCTCCATATTTTGAAAATGGGCATTTGTGTGCTAAATGGTATCAGATTTAGCTATATCTTTTAGTTTAAAAGCGAAGCAAAACACTTTTTTAAAAATAGTGCTAAATGGTATCAGATTTAGCTATATCTTTTAGTTTAAAATCAAAGCAAAACACTTTTTTAAAAATAAGGACCTAATGACAAATAGTAGCTGAACACTTGTAATATTTTTCATAAGAAAAAAATTGCAAAGGGCTTTGTATAATCATGCATAATAAAACCATTTGCAAAGAGGGACACCACTTTTTCAATTGTCCACACTTATCATTTTGGGGAATATTAGAGTAGTAAATACGGACCCAAAGGGTTGTTTACTTAAACTCTTTATTTTATATTCTCTTGTTGTTAGAATCTAGTTGTTTTTATCTATTTCCTAAGGCACATTAGTAAAGGAGCTTTTAAACATGTATTTTTTTAAACTAAATTATTTTTCACAAAAAGTGGACTTAACGGGGACTCACTTCATGAATATGTTTAAGTCACATAATAATTCTCGTAGTTTCTTCAAACTAGGATTTATTCTTTCTTATTATAGTTTTTTCCTCACAAACTGGAATCAACAACAGCGGCATCACTTAAAAAAACAAAAAAACTGAAACGAGTCTAATTTCTAAGATTAATTGTTGCGTGCTACTACTCTTTTCAGCTAACAACCACAATCAAATTGAAAAATAATCTCCCTGTCCATTGACCCTCGATAACTAATGTCCACCTAACAAACCTCCACAAATGTCAAACTCAAATCATCAATAATATCTCAAAAGTTCAATTTCACGTGCAGAAATAAATACCAAGAGGCAAAATCAACTGCATTGAGTGATTTTATCGAGAAAATCTCATCACAGAGACACCGGGGGTGGATGTGCCCCTAAAAGCATGTCCGCCGTTGATTGCCCCTGTTTTATGTCTGGTTGTTGCATACTTAATGCGCGATGGTTCCGATACGGTAACAGCCTCCCGATTTATACAGCCCACAAAACGGGTTTATGACATTCTGGGATGGTCACGTAGTGCGTGTGAATGAGATGACAGCTAGCCTGGATGGAGGGGGGGGGGCGGGGTGAATCGTGAAGATAACACTTTGATGGGGTAGTTAGATTCACGCTCGCTTTTGAAAATGTTTCAGAAAATGAATTGATTTAGTTTCAATTGTGATGTTTAATAAGCTCTAAGCTTCAGGGACTGGAGTCGCCGAATACTAGTCGACAGCTGCTATTACGTGTTCGTAATAGTTTATATACTCGTAGAATTGTATATACATATATGCACACTGCAAAAAATAAAATGTTGCTTTTACAGTAAATACAGGTAATTTTATACTAATAATCTGTAAAATTGCTAGTTTTACAGCAACAAACTCTAAAATTGCTTATTTTACAGTAATAAACTTAAATTACAAACTTACAGCTTATTACTGTACATTTTACAGTTTTGAATTGGAACCTCTGCTGAAAAAATTATACTACTGTTTTTTTACAGTATAATACAACGAATTTGATAGAAATAAACTGTAAAATTGCTAATTTTATAGTAATAAACTGTAAAATTGCTAACTTACAGTTTATTACTACGTGCATTTTAGTTTTAACTAAAACCTCTGCTCACACTATTATACTGTAAAAACAACTTATTTTCTGCAGTGCACTGAATAAAGGAAAAAAAAAATTACTAGTAGAAAAAAATAGTTCAATAATTTTTTAATCGCAGCCTCGACTAAAGACTGACAAAAGATCTTCCCACAGAAAGATCTTTCACTTTACTTAAGGTAAAACTCCCAGTTCTAGTACTTGACACTGTTGACACTAATAAAGAAGATTGAAACTATTAAGAGAAGTTAAAAAGTTGCGAAAAACGGTACTTAAATTTACAATGCTTATCACTCCGCTTATTCTCGGTATCTCGGTTGAATTTCTGGTAATGTCTCTCTTTGTTGGTTTATTTTTTCTTTACAAGTGCCAACCACTAGTGCATAGAAAAATGAGTATATATGTAAAACATTACGCAAATGCATATTAGCAAATAAGATTCTAATGCATGACCAAAAAATTACTTATTTATTTAATTTTAGTTTTTAGTAGCAAAGCTGGTGTGTTTACAGATATGAGCCAGTGATAGTCTTAATTTTGAGAATCTCTACTCTAAGCTTTATGTATAGCACGGATTATTAATAATTTGTGGGTGTGAATCTTGAAAATCAATATATCACATACTTGACGTATTTTTCGATTAAAATAAAATATTTTAAAAATAGGTCCTCAGATAAGTGATTAAATACAGCATTAATTTCTACTCTTTAAAAATTCGACTTTCCAAAAGAAAAGGTTTCGAAACTTTATAATTTTGTATCATATAAAGAATATTAAAGAACTTATTCCATGATTCATCCTAACTAAAAAATAAAATTTATTTCTTATCTTCAACATACGTCTTCTATTATCCGGAAGGAAAAATTGATTAGTTTTCTTGCAGCTAATAAATTGATGGAAAATTCCCAGTACAGCAGTGAAGGATTAAATTCTTTAACCTCTAAAAATATGACATTAATCCCTTGGTGTCATATATAGATTAGGAAAATTTATTTCCGTACGTCAAATTTGAGGTTATAATGTCGCAGCGTTTAGTTTGAGAAATTTGTAGACCTTTTTTGAGGAGATTTGGAGAGAAAATGAATTATCTTACAAATTGACTGCAAAGTAATAACAAGAAAAGGAGAGAAGTTTTTAAATAATTGGTAATGTTTTATTCTACATCTTTCTTTTTTTTAATAATATTAACAGCAGTATATGGGTGAATATCAGGAAAAGTGCCAATTTGACCATGGAAATTTTCAATTTTTAAAGATACTTAGAAAATTAAATTAATAGGGTATTTCAAATACATATAAGTAACAATTTTTTTTTTTAAATTAGGGGCATGGTCAAGGTGAACATTTACCCCCATTTTAGGGGGGGTTGTCTTTGAGCGTTACCGACATGATGAGAATGCTACCGATCTGACAAATATTACAGATTCTACACACTTCTAGTGCACAAAAGTAAACATTTACTCACTACCTTTTATGTTTAAAAAGAATATAATTATTTCTTAGTATATAATAATACTTACACAGCCAGAACGCTTTTTTGTATCATAAATAAAATTAGAGACCAATTAAAAGTTAGTTAAAATTAAATTAGTGGGACAAAGTTTTTTTCAAACAGATAAATAGGTTAACAGTTAAAAACTCAAAATAAAATAAAATTCTTAATACAATCTTAAAAAACGAACTTAATCCAAGACAGAGTTTGGCGAGGGGGGGGGGGGATTTGCACTAAACTGTTCATAGATTTTCCATTTAAAAACAAAATTATATTTTGGGGTGCAGAAACGAAGGTCTGAATATTAATGTAATAGAAAAGAGGGTGAAAATGGCAATAATTTTTTGTTTAAAAACTCAAATTTTGCGGAAAAATTAATGTTTTTGAAGCATTAAAAAAACATTAATAAACTGTTTCCAATAATGGAAAATTTGGCGATGCACTTGAAACTATCTTTGTTCTTTAAATTTAAAACTCAACACAAAGCACGAAGAAAGAATTGCGAAAAAACATCGGTAATGCATGCATCCATTTCGTAACAAATATCTTCTACTTCGGCGCTGCCGACATGACCGCTGCCGACATGACAAATTTCTCGCAATATGATAACTGAACATCCCTAATTAAAGATTCGAAAATAAAAACGCCGTAATATGCCCATGACGGTAGGTTTCATTTCCATTATGCAAAAATAGATTGAAAAAATAGTTTATTTTGTGTCTAAATTTCCGCTGCCGACATGACACTTCATTTGGTAGAAACAGAAAATTCAAGATTAAAAAAATCTTACATGTAATTCAATGCAGCCGAAGTAAAAATTTTCTATCGGAACTGAAACATCACATATTAGAGCTTCACCCAGCGTAACTTTTGGCGCCAAAAAATGTTTTTTCTAGATTTTATCATTCCGGAAGTTGGCTCCCTGGTCAAGTTATGAAAACTTGTGACAAGCAGAAATTGCTTTTTTTTATCGATCTAAATTCATTTTATCTTTAATACAAGAGTTAATCGTCATAGGTGAACATAAAACACGTTATTTCCTTTTGTATTTGTTTCTGCAATGATGTTTTATAATCCACAGGATTTTTTTGAACTTTGCGATTCGAATGTGTGACGCGCTGCCGACATGACATTGAGGCAATAAAAAGAGTTCTATTGTCACAAATTAAAGCAAAACCTGAAAATTTTGTTATGGATTGTATGTGCGACGCAGTTTACTGTATGAGAAAAAAAAAATCTTTGGTTTTTATTTGGAAGTGCTCGAGAAATTCAGTTGTGACTTAAATTAGCACTTTTCCTGATATTCACCCATGTACGTATTTGTTTTTATGAAAAATAGTGTCTTACATTCAAAATAATTAGATTGCTATTGATAAGAAATTGTAGACTTTTTCAAGTTTCTGATTACACTATTTTAAATTAAGCGTTATTAGACAACATTTATTTGAGGATTTTTTGATTAATATAACTCTAATGGGCCCCAAAAGCAAGTCACAATTATTAATTTTATCAAAAATATTTTAAAATTTATTCCTAAAAATCTCTGAAAGATTTATAAATTATTTACGAAAAAAATACTTATGTATTAAACTTATCTTCCATGTTTTTTTAGAAAGTAAAACCAGACACCGAAAATAGAATACTTAAATACATTTTCATCAAAATATTAATGTGTGACCATTGCATTTCAGTATTTTACTTTACGTGTACATAAAGCAGGATTGCATAATATTAATATTTTACTCTTATTTTCTACGGTACACATAGAGTGCTTTGCGAAATGCCAAACGTAAGTTTATCCTTCAACGAATTCTCAGAGATGCTTGTACTATGCACTCCTGTTTTAGACATGGTTGTCTATAGTGCTTTGAGTCATGATAAATCAGTTGAACTTATGGAAATTTAAAAATATTTATCTTGCTTTAATTTTAGTGCAAATTAAAGGTTTTTTTTTCTTCATAATGTATTTGTTCACCATTGTATAACTTTAAGTTTTGTGTTTTACCCAATGAATAATTCATTTTAGATTTATTGCTATCTCCATAACACTTTATAACACAAACATGTCATACACGATAGAATTTATCAAAATGCATTGCAAACCTCCAAATATACTATCAGCCCGTTGTATCCAAGGCTCAAAAATCTCTAAGAAAATTTAATAAACGGAAATTATACCGCTCAAAATAACTCACAAATTAATTCAATCATGAAGAGAATTTCATGACGAGAGTGCCATTTAAATATTAAAGACATAAAAGCTTTGGAAACAATGAAAATTGATAACAGCCCATTCTTACAAAAGCGGCGGTTGCAGAAGACAGCAAAACATAGTGGGTCCTGAAATTATAAGTGGGAAAATTTGCTCTATTTCAAATTCAAAGCGACTGCTTATGTAATTATGGGTTAAAATGACATTAGTTGAAGTTTGCTACCAAAGCGATTTGTCTTAAATATCTCTGCTATCAATTAGGAGCCCGTAATGATGACATATGGTTTGTTTCACGATAGAAAGACTTATGATACTTAAATTGTTTTCAGATGAATTATAGTAATTAATTTCTTTGTAAGAGAGGTATTTTGGTTTTAAAAAGCTGATTTTAATTTTAACCTTATAAAATGCACTACACTGATTCAAAAAATGCATGCTATGTGTTGGTAAGAAATTTTAAAAGCTAATTAATGAATATTTTAAAATGTAAACAACTGACGTGTAATGACTCTTTTTAACTGATAGTATTCCGAAGGAACGTGGTCAAAAACATTTCTATTTCTCTGTTTTTCCTTTTAACCGATATCGTTTCGTATGCTAACGTTCTTCTTCAAAAAAAAAAAAAAAAAGGATGAATGATTATCGGTCCGATGTGAAAGAAACGACGGGTGCTTTCCGATAAAATAATCTGATGAACAATATAGTCCTGACGAAGTGAAAAATTGCGTATTGATTTTTTTTTTGCCTGAGATTTCTTTTAAAACTGCGCGATTCTCGTTGTTTCGTGTTCTATCTGGGACCTTGGCTGCTAGCTTGCACGTTTTTCTATAACTAAGACAACACATTAATACCATATGTAGTACCTTTTTAGTAAAAGGTAAGTTTCATATGAGGAAAAAAAAACAATAATTTGCTACGTAAAATTCAACGTTGTTGAGAACGTAGCAATTTTTTAACACTTCGGAGAGTGCAGGTTCGAGTTAGTATCTATAAGCGGCACTAAGTGTTAACGTTTTGGTCGACAGAACAATTCTCAACCATTGTGTCAAAACATAAATATGTTTCTCTGTTGTACCTACTTTATGCGTATTGAATGAGCCCAAACAAAATCTCCTAAAAATCAGTGAACCCGTCTTCAAAATTAGAAAAAAAAAGTTACCCGTCGCGGGCAGCAGAGAGGTTGGGCGAGACTCGAACACAGAAAAAACGGCCTTTCGAAAGATTAATAGAGATCTTTCGCGCAGACTATATAATTATGTTCAAAATCAGGAGTTTTGTATCTAAAAAAAAAACTCAATCCATACTTTTTCAAAAAGTTCTTTTTTGTTATATGATGCTATTACGCTACAAAAGAATTTGGAGCGTATCCAGTTCAATAAATTCTAAACCTGTTGCTAAACACAGGTTTTCTTTGGCAAAAAAACGAACCCGTAAAATTTTCTTTTAATCTCTCTTGCAAAATTTTAAAAGGTATATTGAGCTGGTTTGATACTAAAGACTTGAAATCAGGAAATTCAAGTCACTTGAACAAATATTAAAGTTTTGCCACAATATTAAGGAGCAGTAAGTTACCCCCCCCCCCCCTAAGCCAGGGTTAAGGCAGAAACACATGCAATACACAATCAACTCAGTTATTCCATCGAAGGACTGTAGTTTCGTGCTTGTTAGAACTCATCTGCATGGAATAGAAAGGGCTTGAAAAGGGCCCCTATTCCAGGCTGATGAGTGCAAACAAGCACGAAACTGCAGTCCTTCTTTGGAATGACAGAGTTTATGGTGTATTGCATGCGTTTCTGCCTTATCCCTGGCTTAGTCGGAAAAACATGCTTGGGTATAAAGCAGTAAGGTAATTTACTGCCTTATACCCCGAGGGCCCTGCTCCACATCAGCGGAAAAAGCGACCGAAAACGAAAGCAGAAACCGAAAATCCTTGTACTTTCCATAGGAACACCATTTAATCCATTTTACGTTTCTGCTTTATTTTTCTGCTTTACGTCAATGTGGAGCAGGGCCCTAATTCTGACTGAAATTTACGAGTTGTGCCGTACCATTGTGTGATCTCTCGCTGGGTGTTCTAATTTTTCATTAGGTACCAGTTTTTTGGCACTCTTTGCTTCTATATGAGACATCTGCCTCCAGCTCGGTTACTTCCTATTCTAGGCTGATGAGGGTTAACAATACGAAACTGAAGTCCTTGGGTGGAATAACCGAGTTGACGGTGCATTGCGCAACATCAAGAGATAAACAAAGAAACAATCTACTCACTTGTCTTCACGAGTGTTGCATCTTTTCCAAACGTCGCCATGACTGTAATCAACAGCAATCCAAAGCTCGCTTGAAGTCCTCCGCACAGAATTTCGACCAAAATGGCACACACGCACACCACATATCCCCATCCACCCTCCGGGTAATAGTGCTGCCGTATCGTGACCGCCTTGGGATCGTCCGGCGAGAGATTCAAGCCTGGAATACCACCGTTGAAAGGCAAGTACCCCCTATCGCCATACTTGCTGCAATCATAGTTTGGGACGCAAGACACGCTGGGAGCCTTGGTGAATTTTCCGCCCAATTTGTGACTTTCCTCGTTCGGAAAGCCCTGACTGGTGTAAAAGGGGCTGCGAGGGTCGTTGGACACAGCCGATTTCGAACGGTATTTCTTCCGGTAGGTCTTGGTGGGGTCATCTGTTAGTTGCCCGGATGACAAAGAGGAGGATGGTAGATCAAAGGAAAGATTGTTGTCCGGTTGGGATTCAGGATCGGATTTTTCCATGGTAGACTAAGTAGTAAGTTACAACTTTATGAAAAACATGGAACGAAAATCATTTAAGGTTTTGCAGTCCATCTGATTTCAGCACTACCTGAACCAGATTTGTGAATAAACACATGCTAATATAACTATTGCACTCCAAATAAAACCACTCACACATTCTCAAACGGCAAATTGCTTCTTCACATTACATTGATCGCTTTTGAATTTTATTGCAGCGTGCACGAAAAGATAAATAGAAACAGTCTTGCGATTTTTTTCTAGTCTGGTCTCATTTGGCAGATGCGGTAATCCATCTTATATTAAATAAAGAGGTTATTCAACCTCTAGCTTCAAGGCTGTCTTCATACCTGAAGGTTAGAATTCAATTCAAAGCGAAATATTCAGTGTGTGAAAAGAAAGATGATTCAGTGCTAACGTGTTGAGTATTCTGACGGATGTGAAAATTGTTCAGTGAAATCCTAGAAATGGTTTGAAGTAAAGAGAATAACTCTTAGGAGAACACAACCTGTGGATTTTCTTGATTATCACATTTAATCACTGTTTTTATGAAGCTTTCTTTAACGTTGAACGAAGTTCAGAGGGGTTCTTTAAAGCATGCTGACAATTCAAAGAAAATTGAAACATATCACATTGAAAAACTTGATAACTGTAAATTTAAGTGAAATGGCTCTGTTGCATTAGCTATTTTAAAATGCAAAATGCATAAATGTAATTAAATGGCTGATTTCATCGAAAGTGTTAAAAATGTATAACCGCTCTGATCGAAACCTTTAATGTAGCAATAAAACTGTATACCGAATTTCAAACTTTCAAAGCATCCCATTCGTAATAAAGAATGCTAATTATTAGTTTTTTTTTATCACAATTGTGCAATACGTTCCTTCTACAAAACTTGATCACAGCTTCGTTCCTTTTCGTATTATTTTACAGTGCTATTTTAAAGTATTTCTGGACAGACAGTGCAATTGAGTCTTGTATAAAATTTTTTGTAATTAACTTCAAAAATGCTGCCTATTCATTCACACGTTTTATAGAAAGTATAAATTATTGAACTTGAAGGCTAAGATTCCGACAATAAATATGTTTACAATACATTTACGTATTGAATTTCAAGACGTTGTTTTGACTGGAAAATATAATTTTCTGGTACGTCTAATAGTGTATTTCAAGATTTATGTTCGTCACACACTAGCATTCTGAAACAAATCAACCACTCAAGTCTAGTAATTTTTCAAAACTTATAGTTGCCTCTATTGTTGCCCCGTTTTGGAATGAGTTCATAACTCTATAAAATCGCTTCATATTTATAACGATTTATCCTCAAAAGCTTTGTAACTTTCAGCAGTCAATCTCTAAATACATGTTTTGAAATGCATTAACAAAACATGACTTATTGTTTTGGAAAACTTTTGAGTACTAATGTCTAATAGTATTAATACAAAAACATTTTTTTCCCTAAAAAGATCTGAAATCTCTTTTTCGATTTTACCTCAAGTAAGCACTTCGTCAATAGGAAAAATGCTTCTGACTTTTTCCTTTCTGCCTGGTTTATGAACTCTTTTATGTAGGCTCTAGAGTAATTTTTAGAATTACACAAATCAGAATTTCTTGATCGCTGTTTAAAGATATCATTATGATGCGTTGTCTGCTGTATAATCTAAAATAGCATCAATCACAAGCAACCAAATTGGCACCACTATTCCGGCATCAAAAAGATTCATCTTTCAACATTTATACTGTTTTCCATTATAATACATTTCATCATTTAGTACATAATCATCATTTAGTATATAATCATCAATTAGTATAAATATGTTAAAAGTTCAACAGTAAAGTTTATTAATTTTGAATTTCCTAGGAGCACCTATGAAATGTCTTAATATATTTATTGAAATAGTCAACTCTTACCTATAAATTATCTCTTGAATATTTCTCGTTTAAAGCTTCTTAGTCATAATCCAACTAGTGTGTGCTTGAAACATGTTTTCAAACAATTATTTCTTATAAGAATTTCTAAAAAGTCCAGCATGTAATGTAGTTGATTAATAAAATATATTAATATGATAAACACGAGCAATTTTTATTTTTTTCCAGATAATCTTCCCTTTACAAAGAAAAATATTTTCAATATTATTAAATTTGGAACTTGTATTATACTAATACAAGTGAAGGAATGGCTACCTTTGTTTGCCAATACAATTATTGCCAACCTTCTCAAACTAAATTAATCCACAAACGATTCACACGGAGAAACAATCGTTTTCGAACGAGCGCGAGAGAGGAAAACTCACAGCCTCTCTCCGAATCCGAATATATCGTCTGCTAGTTTCTACCTCGTCTGCAAACCGGCAGCCGAATTTGATTGGGGAGAGGGGGGAGGATAACAAACAGCGCGCCTGCTGGCATAGTTTGAAAAACAAAATAGTGTTCTACGGGATTTATGAGGGGCGGAAACGTTATGCAAAGTTACATCAACAGGTTATTTATTCGGTAAATGGGAGGGTATTGTTCAGTTATGCGGTAAATACTTTTTTTTTAAATTAAACGTTGATGTTAGCGATAAAATATCCCTCACGAAAACGTTTTTTGAAATATTGGCATCATTTGAATTCTTGCACCTTCTAATACGTGATTCGCTGAGTTTTAAAACTAATAAGTGTTGGATGAGAGTGTTGTCTAAAATAATTGTTGTCAGCAGGTTATGACTATTGTTCAACTCTGCAGTAAAAAAATTGCCAAAAAAATTACAAAATCGAACGTTTATCTTAACGATAAAATATCCCTCACAAAAACGCGTTTTGAAATATATTGTTGCCATTTCAATTTCTGTACAGACGTGATGTTGAGTCAAGAAGTCAAACGTGATTCGTTGAGTTTTAAAAATGAATAATTGTTGACTGCGTGTGTCGTCTAAAACAACTGCTGTCAACAGGTTGCTTATTTCATAAATGGGAGAGTATTGCTCAATTCTGCAGTAAAAAGTATTTTAAAAAACAATAAAATCCAACGTTGATCTTAATGATAAAACATCCCTTACGAAAAATCTTTTTTTTTTTTTTCTTGAAATATTGTTGCCATTGCAATTTTTGCACAGTCTAATACGTGATTCGCTGAGCTCTAAAAATGAAAAATTATTGGCTGAGAGTGCTGTCTAAAATAATTTTTAGCAACAGATTATTTATTGCATAAATGAAAAATTATAATTCAGTTCTGAAGTGAAAAGCTTTTAAAAAATTAAACGTTGATTTTAAAGACAAAATATCCGTCATGGACACGTTTTTTGAAAGATCATTGCCTATCCGATTTCCGCGCTGTCTAAGGGCGCTTTTCCACTTACCGACACGGCAACGATAAATCGTAAGCGATTGTCGTCATCCGACATTGGAGCACGCAAAATGCATTAAAATATGCTATGCGCTTTTTTATCTCTCGATTCTAGGACGATTGTGTCGTCTCCGACCGAACGCCGTCGTTTGTCGTCCCATTCGTGTCGGATAGCAGCCGTCTCGCCTTTAAAATCGGGACGACATTCATTCATCTGTTTACTTTCTTCGACGTATAGCAATGGCGTTCAAATTCGACATCTCTGCATTAATAAATATAAACTTCAATTTGCAGACGATTGATAAAAGATGAAGCAATAAAAGATTTTAATCATTTTATTTTATACTTTGTTTCATTAATTGTAGCGCAGACGACTTTTAATGCTTCAAAAAAGATTAAATTTTCATTCTGAACTTTCTTCGATGAGCAACACAGTAGTCATGGCATTCAAGTTTGACGTGCCCGTTTAGTGTGAATTAATTGAGCAGCTACCGTGTCTATGGGATAAGCGAAATATTTTATACAAAAACAAAATTCACAAGGAAAAAGCCTGGGAAGAAGTTTTTACATTTTTAGATGAATAATATGACGGCAAATCTTCTACAGACAAGAAAGAAACAGGTAAACTCAAAGAGCATTGTTCGTAACTATAAAAATGTATTATACACTTTAGATTAAACTACTTGGGTTAAATAATCTTGTCCAGATTTTAAATTTTTACTATTCTTTGTAAATTTAGTAAAAATATTTAAAATCACCTAAAATCGTTTTACAATTTCTTGAAAAGTGTATAAAACTCGCCTACAATGTACCTTTCTTTAAAAATATCGTGCACCCAATACCATCTCTTAATTTGTTTTCTTTTTCTCCGGAGGTAAAGCAAATATAGTAGTCGTAATCTGTTAAATTGAGCAGCCATAAAAATATACGTGCGAACACAGTGCTGTTTCGAAATGAAATGCGGTGGAAAATGACCCGTTTGGAGAAACGATATCGTTTAAGTGGAAAAGCAGTGCTATAGACGACACGACACCGTACTTATCGTTGCAGTATTACCGTCCGACTTTCGTCGGTGTCGTGTCGTCAAGTGTAAAAGCGCCCTAAAACGTGATTAGTTGAGTTCGAAAAATATGAATAATTATTAGCTAAGAGTGCTGTCTAAAACAATTGTTATCAACAGGTTATTGATTCGATAAATGGGGAAGTATTGGTCAGTTCTGCAATCAAAACTTTTTAAATTGTATGTAGATAACATATCCCTTACGAACACATTTTCTGAAATATTGTTGCCATTAAATTTTCATCCGTTGAGTTCGAAAAATATGATTAATTATTAGCGAAGAGTACTGGCTAAAATAATTGTTATCAGTAGTTTATTGATTCGATAAATGGGTGAGTATTAGTTAGTTCTACAATCAAACTTTTTAAAGTTTACTAGCTGCGTAGCCCGGCGTTGCACGGGCTGTAATGTAGTGAAGGCAGTTTGAGAAAACTACTCGCCACCAGGGCGGCTCGCCTTTAAAGAAATGAGGAAAGTTTAAACAGTTTACTCGCCGTCAAGGCGGCTCGCCTTTACAGTAGCGAGGAAAGTTTCAATTCACTACTCGCCGCCAAGGCGGCTCGCCTTTAAAGTACCAAGGAAAAGTTTAATAAACTACTCCCCGCTAAAGCGGCTCGCTAAAAAGCTTTCCTGCATCAAAGAATCAATCGAATTATTTGCACATGCTTCCTCAAAAATAAAGACGATGTCAAGTAGCGCATACTTAGCACTCTCCCTAAATTACAAATAAAATTCCTTTCCAAAAACAATTATTTCCAAACCGCTTTCTTCCGGTAAAATTAATTGCAAAATTCTAAACGAAAAAGTTCTTTTAATATTTGGATCGAAGCCAGAAAAGTCCCTTCTAAAAACAGCAATTGCAATTTTATTTAAAAACACATTTTCAAAATGGTACCTGAGAAAAAATATGTCATTAATAATTAGAATAAAAACAATTGTTAGAACTTTGTTATAACACGTATTCAAAATGACAATGAAAAAAATAACACTCTTTCATTTTAAAAAGTTCAACTTAATTAACGTTTTAATTCAAAATCGCAACCTAAAGAAATAAATATCTCGGAATTTTAAATAGTTCAATAATTTAATTATTGTTTTAATTCAAAATGGCAACGGTAAGAAAAAATGTCTTGGAAGTTTAATCATTTATTAGGCTTAATCGCTTTAAATTTGACTACTTATTAATTGATATCTTCGCTAATTAAAATGGTATAATTATACAGGGTGTCCACTCCAATCGTGGACCAATAGCTAATTTCTAAACCGTTAGAGATAAGCATAGAGTTTATTTAGGAAAAAATCTCCAAATTACGAAAGGAATTTTGGGTCTATTCAATGTTTTTCAAAAAATCAAATTTTGAAAGAGTTACGAAATTTAAATTTTTATACAGCCCCCCAGTCCTATCAATCATATTTAGTAAAACATTCTTGACACTGTAACGTTTAAAACTAAAAAAAAATCACTCCTCTATCACAAAAATTGACCGAGTTATGACGTTTTGAAAAATCAAGATTTTGAAGGATTTCGCATATGGTCCCTTAAGCGATCTCTCGATGACGTCATGAAATAATGCAAAATCTTGATTTTTCAAAACGTCATAACTCGGTCAATTTTTGTGGTGGAGGAGTGATTTTTTTTTAGTTTTAAACGTTACAGTGTCAAGAAAGTTTTACTAAATATGATTGATAGGACTGAGGGGCTGTATAAAAATTTAAATTTCGTAACTCTTTCAAAATTTGATTTTTTGAAAAACATTGAATAGACCAAGAATTCCTTTCATAATTTGGAGATTTTTTCCTAAATAAACTATATGCGTATCTCTAACGGTTTAGAAATTAGCTATTGGTCCACGATTGGAGTGGACACCCTGTATAGATTGAAACTAATGAAGCCTGAAAAATTACCTATCTATCGGTACCTGGTTCGACTTTCAGTTCATTGGCGTTCAGGAGAAAGAAGCGTGACATAGAAAGATAGAAAGAAAGATAGAAAGATAGTTAGAAAGATACTCAGTTTTTAATATAAGTAGATAGATAAAATATCCCTTAAGGAAACATTTTTTGAAATATTGCTGCCATTATAATTTTTATTCGTTGACCTCTAAATATGTGAAAAATTATTTGCTGAGAGTGCTGTCTAAAATGATTGTTAGCAACAGGTTATTTATTCGATGAATGGAAGAGTATTGTTACGTTCTCCAGTAAAAAGTTTTATGAAAAATCCAACGTTGATTTTAAAGATGGAAACGTGTTTTGAAAGATTGTTGCCATTTCGATTTCTGCGTTGTCTGAAACGTGATTGATTGAGTTCTAAAAATGTGAATAGTTATTGGCTACGAGTGTTGTCTAAAAAATTTGTTATCAACATATTATGTATTCGATAAATGGGAGAGTATTGTTCAGTTGTGCAGTAATAACTTTTTAAATTGTGTAAATAAAATATCAATATCCCTCACGGAAATATTTTTGAAGTATTGTTACCATTACAAGTTTTATTCGTTGAGTTCTAAAAATGTGAATAATCATTGGCTAAGAATGCAGCCTAAAGTAATTGTCATCAAGCGTTTATTTATTCAATGAATGGGAGAGTATTGTTCAGTTCTTCAGTAAAAAGACTTTTGAAAAAGAAATTCCAACGGTGCTGTTAAAAATAAAATATCCGTAATAGAAATGTGTTTTGAAATATGGTTGTCATTTGAAATGTTGTTGTCATTTCAATTACTTCAGTGTCTAATATGTGACTCGTTGGTTCTAAAAATAAGAATAATTATTAGCTGAGAGTGGGGTCTAGATTAAGTCAGCTGTTTTCTTCGCCGTGGTCTTCTTAGAAACATATATCTGCGATGACTCTCACTTAAACGTTTTGACAATAAATTGTAGCAAAATGTACTTTGTGTTTTGAGTTTTTGCAAACTTCAGGAACAAAGTTTTATTTTTTGTTTGTTTTCTTATTATTTGTTGTTTCATCCTAAAAATGCCCTCTTTGTAAAATATTTTTATTAGCTTGCTTATTTATTTATTTTTAACACAGAGAACCACTTTTTTATTTTCATTTTTTCTTTAGTAATGCATAAAAAAGTAGTTAAACGTGTTGAATTCGAAAGAAAAATATTTTTTTCTCATATAAAACCTCTCTGAGATAAAATATCATTCAGTTATACTGTTTTGCTCTGAAATTTTAGCTTCAAAAACTAACATGCAGAAAAAAAAAAGAATTCATAAAATAAAAAAGAAAACTGCTTGGTGTTGAAACTTTTGTATCGATTTATTACAAGAAAAAATGATTTGCCCTTTACCAATTAAAATTTAATGATTTCTAACACTTACTCTTTGCACATTATACGAATATAATTAATTCTAAGACATGTTTATTGTCGCAGCTAGTAAATGGAAATCTTTTTTATGCTTAGCTTACGGGCAGTTGTTCCTTTGATCTTCCAACAGCAGCATAATTGGTCATAAGTTATAAACCCAAACCGTCGTCGTATTGTATTCATACGCAAAAATTTATCTTTATTTTAATCATTGAAACTCCACACCAAGGACGGGAAACAATATCACATGCGTGAAAATCAATGAACTTCGTGATGCACCTTCTTTTGCTGGCAAGATAATTAATGTAAAATTATTTTGCATAATTAAACAAATTCATTAATAGAAACTAAAGTCTCCAATTTCAAAAAGCTATTTTTAATGTTCTTCTTTCTCTCCGCGGAACCACACCGCAAAAAAATAAAGTGTTGTTTTTACAGTATAATACTAAAAGTAGAGGTTTCAGTTTAAAACTGTAAAACTAGTAGTTTTGCAGTTTATTACTGTAAAATTAGCTGTATTATGCTGGTATAATACAAAACAATAGTTTAATACTGGCAGCAGAGGTTCCAGTTTAAAACTATAAAATGCACAGTAATAAACTGTAAAACTAGCAATTTTACAGTTTATGATTGTAAAACTAGTAATTTTACAGCTTATTACTCTAAAATTAGCAATTTTAGTTTCTTACTGTAAAATTACTATAAAATCAACTTTATTGTAGCGTAAAAACAATATTAATACATATTTTACACTGTTCTTCTTTTCTCCGTGGAACCAGAGCTGCAGGGTCATAACGAAAGTAATTCTAATCGAATAGGCAAAGAAAAGTACAGGCGATGTTTAAAACAAGAAATTCCGCTCAGAACTAAACGAGCCTACTTTTCCGTAAACCAACATCGCCCTCCTAGCATCTGATCGATGTTCTTTTATTAGATAAGTCTGCAAGCGTGTCAAACAGAGCATTAAAAGCTAATTTCTTTAAAACAAAATATGCCTGTCTTATCTAATGAAATATACACGAAAAGCGTAAATAAACTAACGAATAAAGTAGTAAATTCAACTTATGCATTTCTTTAAAAGAAATCTGTGTTTTCTCTATTAACAATAAAGCAGATGGTATGTTTGTCTTTCTGTCCGTCTGTGACGCGTGTATGGCTAAAACCTTTTGGTCGAATTTTATAAAATTTGGCGCAAGATAAGTTTTTAGCGTGGTAGTGTGCACCTCAAGGCTTTTGCTCGAAAATTCTATTTCGTTCTCTTTCTATTCTAGCAAAAAATAAAAGAATTCAAAATAGAAAGAGCATCGAAACATCCATTTTATCAACAAAAAATTCCTAATGGGTCTTTCTTTTAAGTAAAAATAAAATGCATTTGGTCTTATTCTAACGCCAAATTATGAACGTAAGCCGCAGTTGGATTATTTTCAAACGCGGAAATTTATCTTTATTTTAATCATTGAAATTCCACACCAGGAACTGGCAACAATATCACCTGCGTAACAGATCACTCAGCTTCTCGATGCACCTCCTTTTGCATGCAAGGAAATTAATGAAAAACAGGGGCTCTTCTTCTACGTAATTAAACTTATCCATTATTGGAAACTTAAGTTTCCAATTTCAAAGAGCTATTTTTAATGCCGTTCTTTTCCCACGTGGAATAGCATGAAAGTAATTCTAATCTCAGCCTACGAAAAGCGTGGGCGATGCTTAAAAAGCGATCTGATTTTAATGTGTTTTTGATAATATGCTTATAAAAAATTAGAACCAAGTTGATTGGTTTTATCTTCTTTTCATTAATTAAACAAATTCATTAATAGATACTAAAGTCTCCAATTTCAAAAAGATATTTTTAATGTTCTACTTTTTCTTCGGCTGTTGAGTTGTGAAAGATTGTTCCACTTATGTCTCAAAAATGGTTTATTTGTATTATTTAGTCTTGTTGAAATACCAAAACTGGAAAACAGTGATTTCTCGGGCAATTTTTATTTCTGAAACAGTTTCTGGACTAATATATTTGATCTTTTTCAGAATGTGTATCATAAAATATAAGTACAGAAAACAATCTTTGTCAACGATGTTTATTTTTACTTCCGTTGGAAATTCAAAATTATTTTTTATTATTTAAATTAGAGACGATTGATTCGAAGATGTATTTTGATGTTTTTTGAAGTTAAGAAACATAAAAAAAGTTATATTTTAAGCAAAGTGTGAATCATAATATTTTTATTAATGTATATTTTTTGTCTCACTTTCGCAAAAAATCAAGAATTAAAGCAAATATTATACCTTATTTGATATCAGTATATTATTCTACGAAGAAAAAAGTTCTGCGTGATGTTAGAAACAATTTCAGCTCAAAAAACCCAAATAGAATTTTTGTTGCCAAGAATTTGTTAAAAAAAATTCAAAACACCCAGCACTTATTTAAAGTTTTAATTACACAGTCCAGTCACATTAATGTGACCACCACGTACTTTTGACTTCGACGTTATATAACCAATCACAGAAGGTACTTAGTAGCACAGTGCAGTTAGGGTATACAAAGTGTGTGTGAGTGTTTTGGAAAACATTTCTATCGTTGTCGTAATGCAAAAACGAAGCGATTTATACGTACACGTACAAAAGGGCATGATCATTGGCTTTCGGGAGAAGGGTGGAAGCTTTTCCAAAATGGCTAAATTTTTGAGCTGTTCGCTTGCCGTCATGGTAAAAGTGTACCGGGAATGGCAAAATGGGACTGTCCAAAATCAGCGACATGGAAAATGTGGTGCACTAAGAGCCAGAGATGAAAGAGGCGAACGGAGGTTGCGGAGATGCGTTCTGGTTAATAGGAGGGCTACCGTTGAGCAACTGACCCTTCCGATGAACCAAGGGGCTACCAACATCGTCTCCTAAACTACTGCTTAGCGGACGTTTCTATGTCTGGGCTTCGAAGCAGAAACCTGGTACATGCACGTATGCTGATTACTGTCCATCATCGACGAACCCTGGAATTTGCATACCGCAGCTGGACGTCCATTGAGTGAGACAGGTAGAATTTTCTGCTGAATCACGTTTAATGCTCCATCGGACCGATGGACGTTGGCGTATGAGGCGTAAAACCTCTGAAATCAAACATCCTGCAGCATTGTCGGAACGGTCCAAGCTGGAGGTGGGTGCATTATGGTCTGGGGAATGTTTTCCTGGCATTCCCTGGGTTCACTGATCAGTGTGGAAGGTACGATGAATCAATACAAGAACGCATCTGTCCTTGCGGACCATGTCTACCCTCTATATGCGCACTGTTTTTCCTTAGGATGATGGCATCCATCAGCAGGACAATGCAAAGTGCCACACAGCTGCCAGTGTACGCGCGGGACTCGAAGAGCACCAGCATGAGTTTACCTTTCTCCCCTGACCAGCAAACTCTCCTGACTCAGTCCCAATCGATAATATGTGGGACCATCTCGATCGAGTTATTCGCGCCATGGATCCTCACTCTCCCAATCTAGCACAGTTGGCCACAGTATTGGAGTGGACATGGCTCAAACTACTAGTGAACACCTTCAGGGCCCTAACCTCCTGCACATCTCACAGCAGTCCGCTCTGCGAAAGGTGGTTTGGTTTTTGACGGGTGGTCACATTAATGCGACTGGACTGTGTATTAGGGATGCACAGATTAATCGGCGGTACCGATTAATCGGCCATAATCGGCCACCTTGCCGATTATTAATAATCGGCAGAATTGTACCGATTAATCGGCAAAAAATGTTTTTTAATGTAATTTTTTAAAGTATACTTTCACCAAGAAACTACGATAAATAGCTTTATTAACAGTAAATATATGTAATTGTCTACAATCTCTACTATATCATGCAGTATGAAAGTGTACAGAGTTAAAAAAAACAAAGCAAATAGTTCATTCAATGCGGAAAACTGAATGGATTATTAAAAGGTAACCCTCCTTAAAATTCTTTGAACTTTTAAATTGGAATGCAAAAACATGGATTCATCTACTTATATTAAAAACTGAGTATCTTTCTAACTATTTTTCTTCCTATCTATCTATGTCACGCTTATTTCTGCTGAACACCAATTAACTGAAAGTCGAACCAGGTACCGATAGATAGGTAATTTTTCAGGCTTCATTAGTTTCAATTTATATAATTATACGATTTTAATTAGCGAAGATATGAATTAATAAGTAGTCATATTTAAAGTGATGAAGCCTAATAAATGATTAAATATGAAATCCATTGTTGCAAAACGTGGTTGCTGTGAAATAGCAATGACAATGATAATGAGAATTGTGAATAAAGGCTTAACTAAATCAAACACGAAACTCATAAGCGGGCCACTTACGTAGTATTCTTATCGCTAGCTACTTGTAATATTTTGAAACATTTATTTGTGAAAAGCCATCTACTTATATTAAAAACTGAGTATCTATGTCTGCTTTTTTCCTTTGAGCGAGCTGAACTTACTGAAACTTTCCTCACCATCTTGAAGACGCGAAGCATCTCAATAATTCTAATGATTTTTTTATATAGGAAAAAAGTAAAGGCGTGAAGCGCCTGTTAGCGAGCCGCCTTGGCGGGGAGTAGTTTATTGAAATTTTCCTCACTACTTTCAAAGCACGAAGTGCCCGTGCAACGCCGGGCCACGTGCGTGGTATGTCTTGAAATCGAATGAACATTAAATTATATCAAATAATATAACTTCAGAATGAGGTAAAAGTTAGAGAGGGGGGACGTTATGCATCAACATGCCGCAGGAAGCTAATCTAGCTGCCCTGGCAGCTAGTTTCAATTATAATCCGTCAATTTTTTCTGATCAATCGGCGGAAAAAATGTTTTGAATAAAATTACTTCAAGGATGCTTGAACAAGAAACTACGATGGATAAACTCATTAACAATAAATAAATATTTTTTCGAACACAAGTATAACATGTAGTACGAGACTGTAGTGAGTAAAATCAAAATAATTAGTTAGAAGAATTAAACATAAAAAAAAATCTTCTCAGTTGAGAAAATGATTTAATAACTTAGGTTTCCTATTTTGAATAAAAAATACACATGCAGACAGCTCTGCAACATTTTCATTTACATACACTTTTCTCATAAGCGTAATACTTTTAGATAACCTCAAATTTTAACAAAAAGACAAAGAATAAGTCTTTCATTAAATGTCTACTTATAATTGAAAAATAAATTGAAATTAAGAGCACTCCTAAATCCCCTAGTGCCGCACCGCCTTTTTTAATTTTAATATTCACTTCTAGTTCATTTTTTTAACAATATAAAATTGGTTCAAAGAAATTTTTATAAATATTATAAATTATTTTGAGAAAATTGGAAAAATGGAAAAAAAAATTCTTCTCTCAGAAATAAATGAGTAACTACGTATTTTTAAAATCGGAATTGTAAAAAACAGACGAAAAAACAGTGATGGTGAAATTAGTATTATTAAAAATCATCATCCTGATCATTAATCGGCTCAGCCGATTAATCGGCCGATTATCATTTGCCGATTAATCGGTTATCGGTAATCGGCCAATTTGCTTATCGGTTCATCCCTACTGTGTATCTATGATTTGTATTTTCTTCTACTACATCTGTTATATAGAGTGAAAGGTTATAAATTCTTCGTTTCGAATCTCCGTTACTTAACTCACTTTAAGGCGACAAGGGACTATCATTTTTTTCTTTAGCAATTTTCAATGAATTTCTTTGAAATTTGCAGCATAGCTATATGTTGCTAATACTAACACATATAAAAATTTTAGTTGAAATATTTAATTTTTTTTAAATTTAAAATTTGAATTTTAACACTTTTTCTATATTATTCCTCGCTCCTGAAATTTCATCAAAATAACAAAATACAAGCAAAATGTGGAACATAAAACACCAGAAAATAAAATGTTGGGAGTACTTTTTCTATATATTGTGGCAAAAGTTAAAGAAAAAAAACTTAAATCTACATTTTTTTTGTAAAAGATATCCATATTTCAATAAAACATAGCAAATACATTCGGCACAGTTAATAAAATAAAAAATTCCTTCCCAACAAAATGTTAACAAACTTCTTAAGTACATGGCAAAAACTTTTTAGCAAATTTAAATAATAATTTTTCACACTGGACCAGTATGAAATTTGTAAACACGCGTAAAATTATGTTTTGAGAAAATCAACATTTATTGTTTTACTGTTGTATATTTCATGATTAAATTAGTTTTGAATACAAATTCACCACAAATAAGGTAAAGCTATTTATTTACAATAGCAATTACATGTATTTCAATCATATAGTTTTTAGAAATATCATCAAAGAAAAACCGATTTTTTGACCATTTTATGCTCATCTGAAAGTCCCTTCTCACCTTAAGGTGGGCTGAATACATGTTGACTATTTTTGGAAAATGATGCTTGTGAATGTGTGCACCAATAGACAGTCAAGTGAAAGCAACAAGCAATCGCTGTTGCTTAAGAAAAAAAAGGAAAGAAAGAAAAGACAAAACTTTCACTTTTATCGTGTGTTTTAACGATACACATTTTTTTAAAACAATTTCTGAGGAAATGAAAGGGTTTTTAGTTTTTTCTCTATCTGTCGAAATTACTATAATTAAACCAGACTTTTGCATCGGAAGAGAATCAAGATTTTTCTAGACGAGTGGGATGTTCATCAGAAATACCACTGAAAGTAAGTCCACGATAAAATATGGTAACTCCCTATTGTATAAAACGGAGCCGCAGGAAACGAGCAAAAAATATTTAACAGATTTCTCTCTTCGGCGGGGCGGGGAAGGGTGCGAAATTCATGAATAAATGTATGAAAAGGCTGATTGAAAACATCCGATGACTTTGTTGACTTTTCTTTAAACTGAATCTTCATCGACTGATCCGAAATTTCTAAAGATCAAGGGAATGCGTTAGTGCATGGCGGAGAGACCTTCTTTGCTTTTTTTTTTTTTTTTTGTCTTTTTTCATGGTAAAGGAATTTTTATTTCTGGGTTTATCTTCCAGACTGTGAAGAATCTCGAACACAGCTAACAGAATATAGTCATTTAGGTTTACTTTGATCCGAAATTTCTCCATTTTTAAGTTCTCAAGGCAATTTTTAAGTATTTCTTTGTCTATTGACTGAAAAGTGATGAAAACTTGTCAAGTATTGGATACGTACTGAATTTTAGAGAATAATTACTAATACTATTAATATCTGTCCGCGTCTGTCTGTCTGTCTGTCTGTCTGTCTGTCTGGCTATCTGTCTGTCTGTCTATCTGTCTGTCTGTCTGTCTGTCTGTCCGTCTGAAGCTTGAACTCCTCAAAAACCGCTGAGCGTAAAGAATCAAACATAATACCATTCGATTCGAAATTTTCTAAGGAAGACAATAAGACCAACCGCGTAATTGTACGACGTTAATTAGCTGAGATATTAATTAAAACGTTAATTAAATTCTTTGCACTTTTAAAATTCCATGACATTTATTTCTTTCAGTTGCCATTTTAAATTAAAGCGTTAATTAAATATTGTACTATTTTAAATTCCAAGACTTTTATTTCTTACCGTTGCCATTTTAAATTAAAGCGTTAATTAAATTATTGAACTATTTAAAATTCCAAGACATTTATTTCTTACCGTTGCCATTTTGAATAAAAACGTTAACTAAATTATTGAACTATTTAAAATTCCAACACATTTATTTCTTACCGTTGCCATTTTTAATTAAAACGTTATTTAAATTATTGAACTATTTAAAATTCCAAAGACATTTATTTCTTTCAGTCGCCATTTTAAATTAAGGAGTTAATTAAATTATTGCACTATTTAAAATTCCAAGACTTTTATTTCTTACCGTTGCCATTTTGAATTAAAACGTTAATTAAATTATTGAACTATTTAAAATTCCAAGACTTTTATTTCTTTCCGTAGCCATGTTAAATTAAAGCGTTAATTAAATTGTTGAACTATTTAAAATTCCAAGGCATTTATTTCTTACCGTTGCCATTTTGAATTAAAACGTTAATTAAATTATTGAACTTTTTAAAATTAAAGAGTGTTATTTCTTTCCATTGTCATTTTGAATACGTGTTACAACAAAGTTCTAACAATTGTTTTTATTCTAATTATTAATGACTTATATTTTTTCACTGGTATACCATTTTGAAAATGTGTTTTTAAATAAAAATGCAATTGCTGTTTTTAGAAGAGACTTTTTTTGGCTGCGATCCAAATATTAAAAGAACTTTTTCGTTTAGAATTTTGCAATTAATTTTACAGGAAGAAAGCAGTTTGAAATAATTGTTTTTGGTGAGGAATTTTATTTGTTATTCAGGGGAGAGTGCTAAGTGTGCGCTACTTGACATCGTCTTTATTTCTGAGGAAGCATGTGCAAATAATTTGATTGCCTTTTTGATGCAGTACTTGACTTTTAAGTAATTATGTAATTTTTGTTGTACGAATGCTTCTTGTTCCGCATTATGTTATCCACTGAACACATCAATAGCTGCTGTGACAATTTTGTCTGATGCAGAATTCAAAATATTCACCTTGTATTCGTAAACTGCACGGTTAATTAAATACAACCGAATTCCATCAACTCCAACCAATAGTTCATTTCTCTGCTATTTTCTTTGTTTCGAAGAACTTCGATTGATGGCAGTGCGTTCCGAACAGTAGGTTCATTTTTGCTCTCTGTTAAAACTCAGAAAGCGATAGGCATTTAGTATTAAGAAGGCATTGATTTCATACGGATGAAGATGGTCTGCTTCTACCTTCGTGTAGAAACGAGGTTCAATTAGTTAAACCTCTTTTCTTTTTAATACTTCGCCATTTTCGTACTTGGTTAGTATGGGGGAGAAAGTAGCATTTGCGTGTCTCATAGTTTTACTTAATAAATCTTTAAGTCTTGAAATAATTGTGGTCCTGCTTCATTCTCTTTGGCAACAATTAAAAAATTCTACGTAACTTCCGTCGTGCAAAAGATTGTAGATTAGAATTTCAAAGCCTTGCATAAAAAGTTTCATTTCAATAATGTGCGCAATAAAATTAATTTAATAAAATGTAGTTACATAATTTAACGGAAAAAGATTTGTTAATTATCTTTGACTATTGATATTTTTTGTTATATCAGCGATTCCGTTTAATATAGCAAAGGCAGTAACTACATACTGACCACTGACCAGTACCTTCTTGCAGTGCAAAAAAGTTTCTGGCGAGTTTCAATTGTTTTCCAATATATTGTATAGTGACTATTGGGATAAATAATACAGTAAATGCATCCTGACGAAAAACCTTCTTGTGGGGTCAACAAGTTTCTCAAGAGTTTCAATTGTTTTCTAGCATCTTTTAAAGTAACTTTTGTGATAAATGTGTGGCAATAAATGCATCCTAAACAATACAACCTTGTGGTTCTATAAAGTTTCTGAAACGTTTCAAATGTTTTCCAGCATCTTTTACAGTAACTTTGGGACAAATTTACCCCCTTCTTTTCTCATTATTTTCATATTCAGAATCAAGCCGATTACTTTATTTTGCAGCTGCAATTTTTTGATAAAAATTTCATTTCACAGCACTATTTGAACCAGGTAAATACTAGTCTATGCAGTAATGCATTTTTTACCCTTTAAACCGCTTTTGTTGTTTTTCCGCCAGAAGTTTTTACTTTTAACTATATTGAAGAAAATTTTAAACGATTTTCTAGTCGTACTGTAGTTATTTTTTTTAGTATAAAATACAATTATGGCAGTGCAGTTTACTAGATAATTTCTGGTAGTATTGTATCTTTTTCTTACCGTGTAGCTCAATTTTACTATCCCCTTTGCGTCTAAATTGCTTAAATTTAAAAATGAAACTAGATGCAATCTATTTCGGTATTTAACGCAACTAAATCAGTGAAATACTTTGAAAAAATAAAAACATGTTAAGCATTCATCACAGTACCTACGAATGCATGTACTGTGAACGCTTCATCCATAACGAATGACAGTTATGATTGAAAACATCCGATGAAAGAGCTACAAATTTTCTGAATCTGAATTCTCGAAAGAGACTTTTTTGTTGAGTTACGGGCATACGACATTATTATTATTCCATTTACGACCATTTTTTCGGCCTATCTATACATCGATACTTCTCCATTTTTCTTTCAAATTCGAAGCAGAAAAAATATTTTTCTGCGGCAATCCCTAGGATCGCAAAGAAGATTTTAATTATATAGCTATTTTTGAAGGAAAAAACTCTACAAGCGACAACTCTACAAAACTCTCTCTCTCTCTCTCTTTATATCAGGGCTCTGTATCTAAGCGATTTGGACTGATCTATGAGATAAAGCGATAAAATCAGGAAACAAATTGATTATTAGCTCATTTTAAGTTCATATAGTTCAACATTAATTTTATGAAATGTCTGAAAATACAAAACGATATTAGAATATGTGACGAATATGATATTTCTTTTCGCATAATAACTTGTATACTATTTACAGGATGTTTTATGTCATTGTAGTCGACTTCTGGAGACCGGCTGGCTACAGGTGTACTTATCCTAGTATTTAAAATTAAAAAAGAAACAATTTATCATTTTTTAAATGCCATCATTGAAAATATATTTGTTCAAATATTAATTGAGTCACAGTTAATTAGGGGACGCAGCATTACAGATATTGTCGAAAGATTTTGAGCAAGGTTATGTTTCAAATTCTTAATTAAGAACTTTTAAAATATGTTCATTTTACAACGAAGGTATTTCATTAGAAAAACTCTTTTCTAAACTGAATATGGTGAATTTCCGTAGCGGTATTTGAGTTTCTGGTTTAAATAGCATCAAATACTTTATCTGTAATGCGGACACATTATCGCAAAAGCTAAGAGCACTCTACAAAGTGAAATTCGTATTCAGAACTAATTACCGTATTTTTCGCCGCATAAGACGCACCGTCTTATACGGTATAAATTTAAAATTAATTAAAATTGGGGATTTAATTTAAAATTGGGTGCGTCTTATACGGCGAAAAATACGATATGCGTTACTCCTATATGCTTTGTGTTAGCACGTGTTCTGCTCATTTTTTTACACTTCCTGCGATTTTACACGCTCATTTTTAATGCATCCATTAAATTATTCAAAATGAAGTAGATTCGAAAAAAATGAAACTCAAGATACTGTTTGAAAATTTTTTCGCTCAATGTTAGTGTATCTCTTTTCCGTTTTTTATGCTTAGCAGTTTCGCTTTAGTTTAGTATAATGATTACTTTAAAAAGATGTGCAAAATTATTATCATTTTATTATTTTTTTAATTCATTTATTCATTTTTTTTCTTTTGTTTATTTATTTATTTCGTTATTTATTTATTCATGCATTTATTTATTTATTTTTTATTTCGTTCTTAGCTGAGATAGTGACACGCCCCGTATGGCCCTTGAAGATGATTCATACAGTTTGTAGTTATGCTCAATGTTAGAAAACGAAAACTATGTATTGTTTCCTTCCAAATCAACTAATCATATGCCTGCGGTATGAGCAACTATTGCAAATTAGAGTCAAGGAGTTAGAAACTAGTATCGAAAAAGCAGATGGAAGCATTTTATTAATCAAATAGGCAAAATGATAACAGCAATTCTTGATTTGTAATTCTTTTTAATTTTTGTGTTTTCCCATGTTACAAAGTACGTTGTTAGAATTTTTCAAATTTTATTTGTGTGTATTGTCCTGTGATATTTCTCTTCATACAGTGAAACTTGATGCGTGAATTCGAACACGTTTAAAACCATTCTTTCGGATTAGACGAACTGCGGTTAAGAGGAATTGATTTTACAAGTCATTTGAAGTTCTTTTCGACGAGGCTCTATTTCAGAAGTTGAGGTCCTCGAGAGAAAAAAAGATTGGGCAGCAGAGTTAAAGGTCGAGACTAGTGGTCGCTACTCGCCAGTGCCGACTAAAAAAATTGTTTTTTTGTCAACTACAAAATTTGATGCTGGTCCCCAAACCGGCCATCTCCTTTTTTTCTGAGCAAAAATCCAAAATGCAGAAGCATCACGGCGATTATAAAAAAAGAATAGGCATCAGTGTCGTCACTAGCGGCCAATGTAAACTGGGAGAGAAAATCAACCCATCTGCTTTACAAAACGTCTAAATACATAACTTCAATCTAGAAAATGCAATGAAACTTTGTTGGAAAAATAGTCAAAGATGACCAAATTTATGATTAATCAGCAAATTAGATAAAATTCTTATTTAACGTCACGTATACAGGTGCGTTTAGTTTTTGTTTTATTTGCATAACGCCTTACTATCTGGATTTCAATATGAGTAATTTTATGTTTCAGTAAAGGTTTGTAAGTTGTTTTTTAAACCTTTCTTTTATATATAGGAATTTAGTTAAGATATATGCAAGTATATAATGTAATATAACTATATGCAGAATGAAGTGGAGTGGGATTATAATTTTAGAACTTGGTTTAAAGTGGCCACTAACTGTTTTGGGTTTACTAACCACTAGACACTATCAATTTTTTAGTCTCAAGCTTTAGGCAGCGCTGAGCTAGAGTAAATCAAACTTTGTTTTATTTTTTCAGCAATTTTTCCCCATCTTAGCGATAGCAAAGCGCATACACAATTTCTTTTTATTTGCTGAAAATGTCTCTCTCAACTCTTTCTGAGTTGTGTTTGAAATACCTGCCAGTGTTTTTTCTGCTTCGAATGTGTTAGCAGCCAATAATCTTTCAGTAAACTAGAACGTGCCTGGTAATTTTTTGTAATTAAAATTGCATAATTTTATCATTGCTGAAGTAGAATCAGTTTTTCGGTCAAATCTATTCCAATTCCATAACTGGATCACTCAGGGCGTGTTCGGAAATCTGTGTTAAAATACGATTGGCTAAGAGACAACTGAAAACTGCATTGTAATGAGTTTTCGTGCATTAACCCAAAAGGAGTTGCATAATGTATTAACTATCGGCAATTGATAAAGAAGCAGTCCATGTTAAAACAGTTTAAATTATAATTAATGACGCAATTCAACGACTTAATTATACGATGCTGATAATGTCTTCATTAGGTCAAGGTAGAAAGCTATAATTTACTAAAAGACATTCTAATCTTTTGAACAGGCCCGCCATTTAAGGGTGTCAGGGGGCGTCAGTCCCCCCCTCCCCTTACTCGCTTTTGGGAATCAATGTATTTGCATGTAAGTAAGCTTGATTTTACTATTTTATGGTAAAATTTGCATTATGATACACCCTTTGCCCCCCCCCCCCCCCCCGCGCTAAAAATACGAAATGACGAGTCTACTTTTAAACAAAATGGTATTTTTAGTTTTGACAAATTATAGATGTATATAAAATTTTCAGTAAAACTATGTACGAAACTTGTTTTTCACAATATTATTCTTTGATAATGCTCCATTTGTACCAAAATATATAGAGTGAAGTCTAAGAAAAGCCTAAATTTTTAATGATGAAATAAAAAGGAATTAGTTTGAATTTTGGCATCTTGAACTCAAATTATGTTTTTTCTTGTGTGTGTTTGCAGAGCACACACACACGACCAGAATTTTCTAAAGCAATGAAACGCACTTTTCATACTGCAAGGGAAATTCACAATTAACTTGGCTCGGAATGTATCCATAATACAAAAAAGAAAACATTTCACCGCTGCCACCCACGTGGCATTCAATTTTTCGCCTTTATCGGTAGTTTTGTAAGACACCACAAGGTAGCGCATTCAATCTCTAGAGTTGCGAATGGGAAAATATTAAGTGTAAAATACAGAAAACGATAAATTTACGAAAAGCAGAACCAATTTAGGTTCATTACTCTTGAATAAAAATTTAGTTTTAAATTGATGAATACCTAAAGTATCTTTCCTGCCTGAAAAATTGTTAATAATATTTTGTACGTTCCGGAAAAGATGGTTACCTTTTCTGCTAGTTCTCTTAATTCCCGTTTTTTATAAAGAGGAAAACTGATTTTTGAGCATTTTTACTAAACTTGAAGAACATCGTATAAAAAAGAAAAAAAAATCCCACTTAAGCTGGATTTACCACTAAATGACTTTCTTTTTTTTTATGAAGCCTTTATTTTTTTTAGAAGCATTTGGTAAAAAAAAATACGACTTTAGTTGAAAGTCGAGCTACTTTTATTCGTTGCAATTTCTTTCTCGTGTACATTTTTATCTTTTCCAAGCTTTGTGGAGCGATAAATTCAGGATTCACCAAACCGAGAAATCTTTCATTTACCAAAGAAAGAAATGATTTCGAATTTAGATTGTCGCTCATCTACCGAAAGTTTTCTTCGAAATGGATGCTTTAACTTTCTTTATGTCTTTGAACGTTTTTTTTACATATTACTCATCATTCTTAAAACAGAGTGGCAACAGTCAGAAAATCAGTTTTTGTTTAAAAGAGACTTTTCACTAGGATGAGCCGAAAAAATTATGTTGGAAATCCATTTTTGGATTGCGCGCAAAAGTTGTGTCACACACACACTATGCTATCTTAATTTGTTTATTCTTTTTTAAATTTATTTTTTTATTTATTTATGTATTTATTTATCGAGAGTTACTTTCGTTCTTTCTTTTAATTTTGTTAAACCACGCGAAGTTTTCTACCCTAACCTAACCTAAAGTAAAACCTTTGAACTAAAGTAAAATGAATTGCTATCAGACAAGGGCGGATACACGGGAGAGGCGGGGGCTGCTTAAGCGATCGGGGGCTGCTCACCGGTAATTTTTCAATATTGAAGTTCCTAAAATGCGATTTATATAGGGTGAGTTCTGGTAAGTGCGTACCCTTTTTTTTAAAGTTCATGTTCTCAAGGATGCTGCTCTGCTGAAAAATCTTGTACACTCACAATTTTTTTTTAGTTTTCTTTCCAGATCCCTTACTAAGATTTTTAAGCATATAAAATGTCAAATAAACCATAAGCATAGGTTTTGTGACCTATTTTATGACACCTATTCTAAGGTACGCACTTTCCCTACCTAGCGGGGTAAGTGCGTCCACCTTAAATTATGTGAATATGAGCAGGGAAAAACTTCTGGCACATATTAAATATGTTAGGTAATTGCCTTGGGATAATTCCTAATATTAGAGATCAGCACTTGCTTGCATGAATGAAACGCCATCAGTGATATCCCACGTGTCTTGCGAACAACTGTGATTTGAAGATTGAGAGAGTTGTGTCTGTGATTGTTCCTCTGTCCTTTTAATAAGACCAAGTGAGCAAATGTAAGTTGTTTTTATTTAGTAATAATCACTTTTGTCTACATAGTTTATTTTAGTTTAATACATTAATCAGTCTGTGTTTACGCCAGGGTTCGCACTTACCCCTTCTTAAATGTAAGATGAGACATGTGCGCCCAATAGCGTTGTTGTAAGTGCGTACCCCTGTGATTTTCTTTAATTCTATTTGTATGGTAGATCGTTAGGTGAACTGAGTGAACAATTCGTTTTTTTTGTTTGTTTTTTTTTTTTTTTTGAATAAATACGGCTTTAAAATATTTTTCTTATTAGAATCAGCAGCAGTAAGAAAAAACACAAAATAAAGAGCAAAAACAATAAAAAAAGAAAAGAATTGATCATGATATGATACTTGTACTTTTTTTTTCTTGTACATTGAAGTAGTTTTTCACAAGGTGTTCTTAATTTTCTTAAATATAATTTATTCATTACTCCACCTTCGTTTTTTGAATCAGTTGGCTCCTTATTCAGTGTTTCACTTCATTTCATTGCTTCATTTGTCATTCTGGTTTAAATTAAGTGTAGCTTATGATGGCTATTTTCAACGAAAAATTTACTAACTGATATCTAAAAGCCAATATATTTCAGAGGTAATGAATAAAATTGAAATCTTATGCCGCATTCAATGTAAATATAAATACTTGATGGAAATGACGTCGGATTTATAATCGGCTTATAAAAGAGTTATAAGCAAAATTAAAGGTGAATTACGAGAGTCGGACTTTCCACGTAATGGTACACACTTGCCTCATCATAATGGTACGCACTTGCAAAGCATAGTAGTACGCACATGCCTCATGATAGTGGTACGCACTTGCCCCATCATAATGGTACGCACTTACCCCACCTTACTTTAAAGAAAGGGAAAGTGCGTACCGTCATATAAACAAATTTTAATTAGATTATTTGATCAAAATACCCCATGTATGTTATTAGTAACTATTACTCAAAAGAAACAACTTGCATTTCTTGACTTCAATTGCTTGGTATGACTACAAGAGAAACTGAAACAAAACCTTCTCAATCTTTACTTTAGAGTTTTTTTGAAGACATTTAAGTTGTCTCTGATTGTGTTTCGTCTATTGAATCCAGGCTTGAATTCTACCTGTTGAAATTATCATTAGACAGTTATCTAACATAATCGATGTGTTGCAGAAGCCATTTCAAGACAATGTTCATATAATTCCCAGTGGACGCACTTACCCCGTGGACGCACTTACCAGAACTCACCCTAAGTTATAATAGAGTTAAAAGAAGAAAGTTTGAAGCTCTTCCTTGGACATGTTTCGAATTGAAGCATGAAACTTTTGTGAGTGAAATTTGCAAACCAGTATACATAGTAAAAAGTAGGGATGCACCGATTAATTGGCAACACCGATTAATCGGCTATAATCGGCTACTTTGCCGATTACTAATAATCGGCAAAATCGGGTCGATTAATCGGCCGAAAAAATATTTTTCAAATATTATTCTTTAAAGTATACGTTCACTAAGAAACTATGATGAACAATTTTATTAACAGTAGTAATAGTCCTCACAGTCGATATAAAATTTTTTCTTAAATTAATTCTCCTATTTTGAATACATAGACAATGTTGCAAAATTTTTCATTTGGCGATAGTTTTCTCCTTAGCACAGTGCTTTTATATAACCTCTAATTTTCAAAGAATAAAAGTTGTAAATTAAATTGCTACTAATTATTGAAAAATATGAATTAAAAGTACTCCTAAATTGGAGTCCTCACCACAGACTCCCCCTCTCCTTTTTTTTTTTTTTTTTTTTTGAATTTTTGTGTCCAATTTACATAACTAACAATGCGTTAATAATATTATTGACAATAATATGAAAATTGGCTCTAAGAAATTTGATAAAATATTGAAATTATTTAGCGAAAACTAGGGAAAAAAAATCTTCTCTCAGAAATAAATTACTTATTATTTCTAAACTTGGAATTGTATAGCAGAGCAAAAACAGTGATGGTGAAATTGGTAGTAGAAAAACAATCATCCTTATCATTAATCGGCTCAGCCGATTAATCGGCTGATTATCAAAAACCGATTAATCGGTAATCGGTAATCGGCCAATTTGCTTATCGGTGCATCCCTGGTAAAAAGTAATAGAAAAATCGCCCCTCCCTTGAAAAATTTCTGGATCCGCCCTTGCTATAAGATTACTTTTTCAGAGATCCCTTTTCTCATTCCTCATATTAATTAAGTAATGTTTTTGCGCACTTTAATTAGGTTAAGGAAAAAAAGAAACTGGGAAACTGCTGCCAACTAGTTAAGACGGTTTTTTATGTTGTCGGTAGTTTTTCTCGAAATCACTGGTAAAAAAAATTCTAATTCTCTTCTCCTATCTTTCACAATTACCTTAAGGCTTAGGAATATAGCTTTTCTCGGTAAATTAAAATTACAAATCCTTGATTACGAGAAAATGGAATTGAAAGATTTTTTAAATAAAGAAGGTGATTTTGAAATCCTAGAGCGAAGATTTTTTTTCAGAATGCCTACTCCATTCATTTAAAAGGATAAAATATGAAAAATTCTCATGACCATTTCCATGGACTAGGATCACATTAAAAGGTTTGAAATAAAGTAAATATACGGTTTCTTGATGACAATAACCAAAAATGACAGTTAATCATAATTGGAATCTTACATATCATTTCTCTAACCTGTTTTCGGTTACTACGGCAGAATTTTCTTATTTCTTTTTCAAGTTGCACGATTTACCTCTCATTTTCTGAAAGAAAGTAACTTATAGGAGGAAATTTGTAGGAGGAAGCAATTTTTTTTTAACGAAGCAAAAGATCGGACCACTAGTAGCAATTTTAACTCTAAGTATTTCTTGCATTTAGAATGTTTCTGGCACCAGGGCTAAGTGCACCTCCTTAACCTATCAACCCTTTTGTCAAATGTCTACTCGTGGCTACCAGGAGCGGAGTTTGAAAACGATGAAAACGAACGACAGTAGATAATGCGTGAAATTTGTACTTCAGAAAAAAATACAGCATGAAGAACAAATAAATACTGGAATTTCACTTGTTCATTTCTGCTCATGCATTATTATATAACTGGATACATAAAAGTGGTCATTTTGTTTGTTTGTTTCTCTAAACTACAAATGTTAGCTGTCCCGTTTTGAGAAAAGATATTTATGGTCAGTTTGCTCTTTCTCTGTATTCGAGCGCATCGCCTTCGTTTTGAGTAGTTAACTTCATGACATTTTTTCCTCCCCACATCATGTTTTTTATTGGTGTTAGTACTTTAACCCCATTACTAAATTCCAACCAAAATCCAACAAGATAAGAATCGCCGACACATTCCTCAAGGATTGATACTCTCCCAGTCCGCTTCATTACTCACCTACCACGAAAAAAAAAGGGCTAATCAGTTACTCCGAATGGCTGGCGGCCATTTTCTCCCAAGAGTTGCCAGATTCCGAAATTAATATTCACACCTCAAAAGCGCAGAGACCTCGGCTAATTCATACTTTTTCTCCTCTTTAGCAAGTCCGTAATTGACTTTATAAGATTAAAGGGGATGATATAATGGTAATTAAATTTAATCTGCACGAATTATATTTGCAGAATAGTATCGAGGCAGTTATTAAGTGTCGACCATGCAAATGAATGGGAGGCGATGCATCAGGAGGCATTCATTTTTTAATCTGTTAATTAAGGGCTTGCGAGAGGTGTGAGGTGCACCGGTTGGTAGCAGGAATTAATGAATAATGTTTACGTTGCTTTGAAATATGGAATTACTGGGTATATTACTCCTGATAAATGTTCGAGAATAATCAGAAGCAAAAACAAATATTGATAAAAAATAGTTTATCTGTTTTTTTTTTTTTTTCGAGAACGATTAATCTGAACCGGCATACATAGTGAGACAATCCCAAGACATACGATATGTTACCTCAAGAGCGCTTTTCCTATTAACATCACGACAATCGGCCTTTAATACTGTGGAAACTAGCTGCTGAGCCACACACAACAACAACAACAAGTGTTCCCATGCTTGCGACGTCGCCAACTGCAACCGAAACTGCTTCAACACATCACGCGGAAAAAGGGAACAGTTGAGTATAATAAGAACTGCGTGTGTAATTAATGGCTGCAGTCCAGTGTGCCGGACGTATCACGTATAGGCAATGTGGAATACATAGGTACTTCAGTACCTTGTGCTGCGCTATTAACTAACTCAGGGCTGTATGCCGTGGTATTTAATAGTTACTGGATACTTATCTGTAAATAGCCATAGATCATTTGTAAACAAGCATCGAATAAATATCTTAATTCGTTTAAAGTTATTAAGTTAATGTGATTGTGTTCCCCACAAAACTACAACGATAAGAACAGTATCGTGTCGTATGTTGCACTGCTTTTCCATTCAACCAAAATCGTTTCGTATGCCATCGCTATTTCTCACCGTCAAAAATAAGTAATCAACGGATGAATAGTTATCAGACCGACGCAGAAGGAATGACGAGAGATATACAATAAAAAAAGGGACCGATAAACGATAACGGCTTAATGGAGACAACACTATAGTCATTGAATTGGCAGAAAGAAAGGCGCATAGCATATGCTAATGCATTTTGCGTGTGCCAAAATCGGACAGCAACAATCGTGTACGATTTATCGCTGTCAGATCTGAAGGGAAAAAGCTCACACAGACGTATGGGTCACGTCAAGTGATCCAAAATCTGAGAAAAATTTTACCTTACATTTTTGTATTTCTTTCACATTTGGCTCATCAATTGTACCCCTTGATGTAATCAAAAGTCTCAATTTTTGGATTTTTATCTCTATTATTTTTTCATTTATGAGACTTTGAACTTTGGAAAAACCCTCGTTTTTCCATGGATAAGGGTACATAAAAGGGACCATAACTGGGTACCAAATATAGATAGAACGATTTGGTAAATGGCATTTTAAAGTACGTTAGTTGCCGCTTAATCTGATATGCAACATGACTAATTTGATAAAAATTTTCTTTTTCAAAAAATGAAATTTAAATTTCAAATTTAAATTTCTCAAAAAACATATAATTAATTTTTTTGAAAAAATTCTCAAAAATTCTTGTGTATTTCATCTATGTTTGTACAAATTTTTAGATTGGGATCTCAATGCGATCATATTTTTTTGAATTTTTGAATAAAACTGTATAGGAAAAAAATGATATTTTTTAGATTCTATTTATTTAAATACTAAGTTCTCTTTCTCGTGATGGTCTAAAAAGTAGTAAACAAACATGAATATGTTTAAAGTGAGCTGGCATGAGCTTATAGATTTGTCAGGTTCACCCCCCTACCCCTTTCTTCCCCGCACAACCACTCTTTTTTAATTCAAAACTGTTCAAAATGTTTTTAAAAAAAACAAAAACTCTTTGATACAAAATGAATAGTAAACTTATTTAAAGTGGGGAAATGGGTTTCCTTATACCTAGACGAAGTATCCCCCTCCCCACCCAAATATACCATTCACACTATACTAATATGACGTCTAACCTGGGGATTGAGTTGAGGATTATTTTCAAACCTAGGTATATATATATTGTTTTTCAGACGAAGTGTTTCTTTTCGATCCGAACTTCAAAGTGTACTTCCATTCAATATCTGAAATTTAACTTTATGATTCATTTCATCTTCTACCCCAGCACCAATCTTCAATTTTGAAGGGAGGAAATAAATGGGTCGCCCCAATATCATAGCAAACAGCAAAATAGCACTGTTTCGCCTTGTTCTCATCGTTTTTTCTATTCTTTTCGCACAAAACTGAAAATAAATCAAAATATCAGACCATATGTCTGTGTCCCCATAACTATCTTCCCACATTATCTAGTGTGCAGCTTTTATTTAATTGTTTGTGTTCTTTTTCATTTTGTTGTAAAGGAAAGTAATGCAGCAAGATATATCTATATATGTACATATTAAACAAACACTGCTTTTTTGAGCACAACCTCACATGTTGTTTAACTTCTTTACAGATTGCTCCCCCCCCTTACCCTACCTTTCCACTCCAAACTTTTATTTTTTTTATCATCCCGCCTAGCCCCATTTCAAAGCCTTAGTCTCTACTGATGTCTGGTAGTGTTTCAGTTTGTTCTGTTTGTTACTCTTTCCTATTAGCTCATGAGCTTTGTCCAATAAGAGAAAAGAAAGGCAGTGATGGGGACTGACATATAACGTGACACTTTAATTTCTTTTCAGTTTTGTGTAAAAATAATAGGAAAACATTATGAGAACAAGGGGAAACAGTGGCTATTTTGCTGTTTGCTATGATCTTGGGGCGACCCATTTATTCCCTCTTTTCAAAATTGAAGATTGGTGCTGGGGGAGGGGATGAAATGAACCATAAGTTTAAATTCAGATTTTGAATGGAAGTACACTTTGTGAAGTTCGGATTGAAAACGAAACACTTCGTCTGAAAAACAATATATACCTAGGGGGAAAATAATCCTCAAATCAATCCCCAGGTGAGACGTCATATTAGTATAGCGTTAATGGTATATTTGGGTGAGGGAAGGGTTGTACTTTGCCTTGTTATAAGGAAGCCCATTTATCAACTTTAAACAAGTTTACTGTTCATTTTGCATCAAAGAAGCTTTTTTTTAGCATCTTAAACAGTTTGGGGGGAAAATGGTTGGGTCAGGAAGGAAGGGAGGGGGAGCTAACCAATCTACAAGTTAATGTTAGCTCACTTACCTAGAGTAAAAATAATAGTCAATTCAATCCTCAGGTTAAACGTCATAATAGTACAGCGTTAATGGTATATTTGGGTGGAGGAGGGGGATACTTCGTCTAGTTATAAGGAAACTCATTTACCAACTTTAAAAAAGTTTAGTATTCATTTTGTATCAAAGAGGTTTTTTTTTAACATTTTGAACAGTTTTGAATTAAAAAAGAGTGGTTGTGCGGTGGAGGAAGGGGGAGGGGGGTGAACCTGAAAAATCTATAAGCTCATGCTAGCTCACTTTAAACATATTCATGTTTGTTCACTACTTTTTAGACCATCACAAACAAGAGAACTTAGTATTTAAATAAATAGAATCTAAAAAATATCATTTTTTTCCTATACAGTTTTATTCAAAAATTCAAAAAAATATGATCCCATTGAGATCCCAATCTAAAAATTTGTACAAACATAGATGAAATACACAAAAATTTTTGAGAATTTTTTCAAAAAAATTAATTATATGTTTTTCGAGAAATTTAAATTTGAAATTTAAATTTCATTTTTTGAAAAAGAAAATTTTTATCAAATTAGTCATGTTGCATATCAAATTAAGCGGCAACTAACGTACTTTAAAATGCCATTTACCAAATCGTTCTATCTATATTTGGTGCCGAGTTATGGTCCCTTTTATGTACCCTTATCCATGGAAAAACGAGGGTTTTTCCAAAGTTCAAAGTCTCATAAATGAAAAAATAATAGAGATAAAAATCCAAAAATTGAGACTTTTGATTACCTCAAGGGGTGCAATTGATGAGCCAAATGTGAAAGAAATACAAAAATGTAAGGTAAAAAACGTTGGATCACTTGACATGGAATGACCCGTATGGCTTATTAAAACTGACTTGTTAATAGTATTTGAAGCGGGGCTGTGGAATCGGAGGGAAAAGTATCCGGCTTCCAAAATGTCAGACTTCGATTCCGATTCCTTTTCCTAAAACCGATCCAACTCCAACTTTGAAGTCATGACAAAGTTATGACAAAGTTGCGAATTCGGAGGGAAAACGACCGGCTTCGGCTCCGACTTCTAAAAATTCAGTCTTCGATTCCGCTTCCTTTACCTCAAAATAAGTTCAACTTCAACTTCCAAGAAATGGAAAAATTGCGAATCCAGAGGGGAAATGATCGACTAAGATTCGCAGAATTTTAAAGCCTCTCCAAACTCCGACTCCGTAACCCTGATTTTAATTGGCCAATTAGCATTGATCTGCTTATTTCTTTCATTTTTTGTTTTCCATGGTTAAGCTGTTTCGTGTCTAACGTTTAAAAAAAATTGACGTTACATAACGTAAAATATACAACTAGAATCAATTGTGGCTGTATAGAACTCACAGTACGGTAACATTTAAAATTGTTTGATTTAACCATGAAATCACGACACTCGAACACTTCTGCGCATAACAGCAGAAAAAGGATGACCCTACATAGACATTTTGTATCTGGACTGTATACGGATCTTTTTACTTGTGTCGAAAATTATTTTCAGATTAGAATGTTATTGAAAAAAATCATGAAATAAGTTTAATGTCGAAAGCCTCAATAGTTGCATGAAGTTATAAACATTCGAGCATTCACACCAAAGTTGGAACAACAATGTGTCAATCCCAATAAATATTTCAGTATTTTTTTTTCTTCATTTTAAGAAAAGCCATGTAACTTATTGAATTTAAAATAGTATGTTTGCGAATTTTCCTTTTGATTAAAACGGTTTTTCAGAGGGTTTTTTGTCAATTTTCTTACTCTGAGCAATCCAAAGCAGTTCAAAAGCTTTTATAAAATACATGTGTACTAGATATTGATACTTTTTTTAAAACATATTAATGCTTTATATCAATGAAAAAAATATGATTAATTGGACGTTAATCATTAAAATTGTCTTAAAAAAATTTAATCTTCAGGCATGATTTGAGCCATTTTCGTGACGATGACCCAACTCTCTCAAGAAAAAAATATTAATGAAGAAGTTTTCAATCATAAAGCACAACCAAAACTTTTATGTCTAACAGTGTTGCTTGATTGTTATTACCAGTTCAGAAGACTTTTTTCTGCATAATGCTTAGGCAATAATCGCTAAATAGCCGCTTAAATGCGAAAGTTCAAACCTTTCAAAATCCATCCATCTCAAGTTTCGTCTGGAACTCATAATGATTGTCTGCTACTTGATATCCAATCGATCTCAATCGCCTAAGAATACTGAAATCCCTGCTTCTAAATTTTGATAAACTATCGAATACTTCTCTATTATTAAGTATATTAAGCTATAAAGTTTAGTTCCGAATAAAATGAAACTTGGTGATGTATTATAACAGTTGGAAAAACTGCAAAGATTTTTATTCTTCAATTGCACATTTTGGGGGAAAAAAATTTTTTAGTTAAAGTTTATGTTTCTAAAAATAGTTTCTTTAAAGCCCCAAGTAAAAATGAAGAAAGAAATCTTTAAAAATGTAAATAGGTTTTGAAAATTCTCCAAAATTTCCTTTTGGAGTACTTTAAATTAAAATGTTGCATGTTTTTTTGAACGTATTGTTTTATTTTTAATGGCAACTTAAATTGTAAGGATTTTTGTGCCCACAAAAAATTGAAAAAGAAACATCAAGACCAAATATATTGAAATTATTTGTTTTTTTAAAGGTCAATGCATCAATAATTTGCGAATCAAGTCGTTAAGGCAGCTACAATAAAGACTTTAAGGAAGTCTACGATAAGATTGTCAAAAACCTAGAGGAAGTGGTCCAAAAATGGGCTATCACTTTCACTTTGGTACCTATCGATTGACAGGTGCATGCAAAATGGATGTAAGTGCCAATAACTCTTGAAAGCATCAATGCAGGTTATCGCATTCTTCAACAAGAAGTTCTGTCAAGAACTACACGAGCCTACTTTCCCGTACATCAAAATCGGCATTGTAGCATCTGATCAATATTCTCTTGATTATCTGAAACTGAAAATTATGTCAAACATACCTCTATAGCACTTAAAGCTGATTTCTAAAAGCAAAATATGTCCCTCTCATCAGATGAAATAGACACGTAAAAATTAAATAAACGAGTCAATTAAGTTTTGTCGCACCTTTTAAAGAATGTAACTGTTATATTTCTTCCGTAGAAAAATTCCACAATCGTTTTCAAAAGAAAAAAAAAATAAACAAATAAAATAAAAGTACAAAGAACTTCAAAACACATTTTATCAAAGAAAGAAAAAAAAACTCGTTCGTTAATAAAATGTCTTGAATTTCATTTTTAATCCGTTGCCAGTTGTTAAATATAAATGAAGAATAAAATGCTCTCGTGAATGAAAAATTTTTGTTACAAAAAAAAAATATCGTCTGCCAAAAAAAAAATCATAATAATAATAAATTAAACAAAACAAATAAATAAATAAACAAAAAATCGTCTGCCCAGTCAGTCATTTTTTTCTGAGCCTGCATTTTCGCCATGTCTGCGGAGTCGGAGTCGGAATCAGAGTCCTCACAGAAGATTATTCAGAAAAGTACTTTACAATACATTATTTATCAAAACCATTTTCTTACAAAGTTAGTTTGAAGGAAATCTGCCTTGAAGTTCAGAATCAACATTCAATTTAAATTTCTCCGTAGGCGCTCATGTTAAAATTTTTTCTGAACGGTTCATCATTGAACGAAAAATGGTTCAAATTGAAAAGTGAAATATGGGAAGGAGCCTCTCCGAGATCTTTCGAACAAAAAAAAGTTTATTCAATTCCGACGGTTCACTTAAAAGTTATTAGGTGGGGAAAGGTTGTTTGAACGGTTCAATGTTGAACGAAAAAAATGTTCAAATTGAAAATTTAAATACGGTAATGAAGCATCCTTGCCGAGATCTTTCGAACAAAAAAAAGTTTGTTTAAATCGGACTGTTCACTCAAAAGTTATTAGGTGTGAGAGCTTATTTGAACGGTTCAATGTTGAACGAAAAAATTGTTCAAATCAAAAATGTAGGTACGGGAATGAAGTATCCTTGAAAAGATCTTTCGAACAAAAAAAGTTTGTTCAAATCGGACTGTTCATTCAAAAGTTAGTATCGCGGGACCGGTTATTTGAACGGCTCAAAGTTGAACCAAAAATTGTTCAAATCAAAAAATCAAATATGGGAATGAGCTGTACTCGCCGAGATCTTTCCAACAAAAAAAAGTTTGTTCAAATCGGAATGTTCATTCAAAAGTTATTAGGGGGGGGGACAGACAGACCGACAGACCGACCGACAGACACACAAATTTCCCATCTCAATACCCTACTTTCAAATTTTTAATTTTTCGATATTTATTTCATTTTTTTGTTTCTTTTTGACTTTTTTTTACTTGGCGATATCTTTTTTAACTTGGCGATATTTTTTGAACTTGGCGATATTTTTTGGACTTGGCGACATTTTTTAGATGCATTAAGCCAATTTTAATGCTTTTTTCGTTTCTTTTATTTTTAACGGGAAAGTAGGCTAAAAAGCAAAATATACCAATTTTAAGCGTTCAAAAACTAAATGGGTTCAAAAAAAAAAAAGGGTCAAATCACGTTTTTTTTTCCAAGAGGTGGTCTAAATATGGGCTATTTGTATAAAAATGGTTTATCTCGTAAAAATAAAAAGAATGAAATTTTTACTTAAAATCTGTATTGGATATTTTATTCACCTTTCATTGGTGATGTGGAAAACGCCATGAAGTTCTTCAATAACTGTAACTATCAACAGTAATAACCACTGAAATTGACCATTGATGACGTGTTAATCATATTAGAGTAGAATTTCTAAGAGCTAGAGTACTTTCCGTTTAGTCAGAAGTACTATAATGTTTTGGAAACTTTAGCCTCAAAACATAAGCTGGATACCGAACGAAATATGTCCACTCTAAGGGCCGTGCTCCACATCGACGTAAAGCAGAAAAATTGGGCAGAAGCGTAAAATTTTCCTTTTTCGGTTTCGGTCGCTTTTCGGTCGGACGCGTGCTCCACTTGGGCAGAGTTTTTTTTCTGCGCAGAAAAAAGCGCCATCTGACGGAATAATCCTTGCATTTTCATTGGATATTTGATATTTAGATAACAAATAGGAAAAATACCTCATTATGAAGCATTATTCGAAATTCTATGATTGGGTGAAAGATTGGCAACAAATAACCGAGCTTTAATAGTTATTTAATTTAGTTGGCATGGAATTACCCATCATGATTCAGCTTGTTATGAGCCAAGTCCTGTTTTTTTTACTTGGCGGTTTTTTATTTTCACTTTAAACGGATATATTTAGCGGAAACAAACCAAACTGGCTATAAAATTCCCATTCAAGTATTTTTTGTGAATTTCGCTAAGCATTGCATTTATTTTCTATTGTTTAAATCTTAAAAGTTGTTTTTTTTATTTCAAGAAAAAAATAGCTTTTTTTTTTTTTGCTGTTGAAGAAAGCATACTAAGCATTAGAGGTGGTAAAAAAAAGCTTCGGAGTGTTGAGTAGATGTTTTGGCGAAAAATACAGCAAATGGCAGCACGATGCCATGAAACTTGATTTGATGGTTGAATATATTATTGTTGTTTTGAGTTTTTACATTTTAATGGACATTTTGCAATGGCTTTGGTGCTAATATTTTTGAGTAAACGCGTAGACAATGTTTCCGTACCGTTCGCAATTATACTATATATTCTGCGAAATGAATTTATAGCAACGCTATGTTTTCGGGGTCGTATCGAGTTTTCAAAATTATGACTGTTATTGTACCTAAAAAAAATATCAGTGCCTACTTTCTTTGCCAAATAAATTAGACCCTCAAAGCCATGAAGCATTTATATATTTTTTGAATACGCCGTCAAAAATAAAACACGTAGGCCATAACTGAAATAAATTTTAAAAAATCTTTAATACGTAAAATAACCTACACACTCTTTAATGAATCGCTAATCTTGAAAAATTTGCTATATTTAAAAATGGAAGTATTTATCAAAGCACAAAACATTTCACTAAAACTTTATTACACAACATTAGCTAGTTTTATTATCGCCAAGCGATCCATAACTCAGCCAAAGGTCAAATCTTTTTTTTAAAGCTCAATTAAAATAAGTAAATACACGAGCGGAATTAAACATATATTTCCAATCTCGCCAAGCAATCAATAACTTAGCAAAGTATGTCATAAATTGTAAGTTCTATTACAATGTAAAGCAGCCGAAGCACCATTATTTCGAATCTCGCCAAGAAACTAGACTTCGGTAATCCCGCCGAGTTTTGAATAAAATAATAAAAATATCGCAAAGGACAGGAATTGTTGACATGATTACATATAACGAAATAGTGGACTTTAAAAGCCTCAACTGAAAGCTTATTTTAAGCCTTTCGCTAGTTGCCCCCCCCCCCCCATTTTGCTTTTTCACTTGATTTTTTGTCATTAAGTAATGGGTATTTTCTCACTTCTCCTTTTGAATATTTACCAAATGCACTTTCGTTAATGCAGTATAGCAATGGCGGCCGCCAAGGCTAGAAATGTTTACATCTCACGATGAATTTCTATTGGCTGTTGGATAAATTAAAAATGCAAAATTTTTCGGTCCTCTATTACGCCGTGATTACGCCGCGTAAAAAGGAAAGTACCCGGATTTTCAGTTTCTGCCTTCAGTTTCGGTCGCGTTTTACGCTGATGTGGAGCATGGCCCTAAAGGCATCTATTCAATGTATGCTATGACTGTTCCTTTTTGCAATGTTCATGTCATAGATCTTTATACCAAACCTTAATCAGCAAGAAAAGTAATGTCTTTTTCAATGTCTACAGACATCAAGGCGTTCCTGGGACGTTCTGCAGCGAATATCTTATGCCTCAAACTTTCTTATTGTCAGTCCCTTCAAACAACGCCACGAAGCTTTTTTTTTACGTCACTGTAACTACAAACGATAATAACCATTGAAATTAGACCTTAATGACGTGTTGAATGACGCGAAATGCAGTCTTTATGAGTTGTTATGTCGAGTACAAATTAGGGCCCGATCAACTGTCGATAATTACAACTCTCGTCTGTTTAAAGTGCCTCCCTGCCCCCCTCCACAGAAGGGATAATTAATAATTATGGAGGTTTAATTTGAGCCGCGCTCAGACGGCGATGATGTATGCCTATGGGGCATCGTAAAACCAGTTGGGCGATGTTTTTTTGACGGGCTGTCCTTTAGAAGGTGGGTAAGGTGTTGGATAGCTTGTTTCGATTCTATTGAGTAAAATTAAAATTCGATTGTTTCTTATCAAGAAACCATATAACAGTGCAATGAAAAAGAATTCAAACAAGGAACAGTTTGAAGAGCATACACTATGTATCCAAAAAAAAAAAAAAAATGCAGTACTACTAGAAAATCTCTATTAAAGTGGGAGCTCATAAACTTTTCTAGTAACGATACAGCTCCTTCATAAGTACATTGCAAAAAATAAACTGTTGTTTTTACAGTATAATACTGAAAGCAGATGTTTCATTTTTTCATTTTAAAACTTTAAAATGCACAGTAATAAACTGTAAAACTAGATATTTTTACACATTATTACTACAAACTAGCAATTTTACAGGGAAACTGTAAAATTACTATAAAATTAACCGTGTTATACTGTAGAAACACATTTAGTTTTTGCAGTGTAGCATTATTTAAGAAGATAATACAGCTCTTTCATCAGTATCATTACCATTGTACTTAAATAGTAGCTGTTTCAATACTTCACTGCAGAAAAAAACTATAGTGCTACTAGAAAACCTCTTAAAAAGTGGGAGTCCATTAACTTTTCCAACAATAGTAAGTAAAATTGACAGCATTACTGAATAATAAGCTGTACTATAACTGGAAAACTTTATCTCAGTCTAGCGACCTAGCGATTTTCTAGTAGTACTATACAGGGTGTTTCAAAAAACTGTATACACACTTTGAACTTCCATAGAAAATTTATTTACCGTTCTACAAAGTTAAATTTCAGGAAAATAGAAAGCTGAAAGTCCAATGTAAATGAAACATAAATAACAAATGTTAATTCTGTTCAAATTGGTGACCTGCAGCATCAATACAATTCTGAGTGACCTTTATGCACATCACACACTGTTCCATGAACTTCGAATTTGTCTCGTATGCGTGTAATTGTTAATCTTGAAGGTGGTTCTGTATCATACTCCCTTCTCCACTGTCTTTGAACTTCATTTACATTCTCAAACTTCCAGTACCACTTAATAACCTGCTTACGTTCTTCAAAACTCAAACGTACGTCCCCCATGTTGATATTACAAATTCCAACTGATAATATCTGTACCTCAGAACCAGACTAACGTAAGTCCATTTTCGTCATTTTTCGGTAGAGGGGAAAAACGATTGTCGAATACATCGTTTTTCCCCTCTACTGAAAAATGACGAAAATGGACTTACGTTAGTCTGGTTCTGAGGTACAGATATAACATAGAGGGACGATTATGCTGGCACCTGGCGAAGAAATATAACATTAGCCTTGTAGAGCGGGAAAACTACAATAGTTTAAAGTGTGTATACATTTTTTTGAAGCACCCTGTATTTATATTTTGGTGTAAAAACCTTTCTGGAAGTACAATTTACTAGAGATTTTCTAGTTGCACTAGTTTTCCTTAAAGTGAAGCATGTTTTTGATGCATAATCATTTGCCATTTCCCTGTTATCAAAATGTGAAGTCTTAATATTGGGTGATATTTTGAAAAACCAAATTTTGTTAGAAATGTTTTGTTAAACAATCGCTCTAGCTTCGTTAACAGTCAAAGATATTGACATTCTGTCTACCTATCTAATGCAATCGACCGTGAATGAAATGCAAGGTAGAAAGAAAATTCTTTTGAATGAAAAATACGAGATTTTGGTAGAAAATTTTTCTTTGACGGGTATAACAACCTTGCCATGGTGAATTTTCCTGTAAGTCTCGTTATTATTCTCTTTGTAAATGTGCTTTAACTTGGGGATTTTGAGCTATCTCTTCACGTATTTTGGATATAAATACGTGGTGTACTGTTAAGTGTTAAGTGCCTACTGATATTTACTTTATTGCAGGATGTTTGCAATTGCTATTTGCTCTACTGTGCATAGTTTTAAATAAATTTGTGTTTTTATCGAGATTGTAATCGTCATTTTTCAGAAATTTCGGTATGCTCGGAAACTCGTAACAATGTTATTTAATTTTGGTTTTCAACGTTTTAATTTGAATTACTCCTCCATGGCTACTGTGGAAAGTTAATTTTTTTTAATGAAGTGTGTCGCAACTATGGCCTTTATAATTTTCAAAGGTTTCACTCCTTTAAATTTTGTCAAGGAGTACAGTGGAACCTCGGTAACTCGACACCCCACGGGACCACAAAAATATGTCGAGTTAAGCGGGTGTCAACTTACCGAAGTTTCATAATTTCCACTTTAAAAGTGTTTTCTGTGATGCTAATATACTAGTGTTTGCAATCAATGTTATACAATAAAATTTCAGTAAAGGAGTTTTCATTTCTTTTTTAAGAACATAACAGAATAAATAGGACAAATTTCTAAATACCTTGTTAGGAATAAATTCATAATTTTTTTGAAAACGGATAAGAACTCCTTGCCATTGAGAATAGGCAAACTTTTTGGAAAACACTGAATTGCCTAAGCCATAAGCAGTAGAATTCTCAGAAATGGTTACAGGGAAAGAATATCGGTTGAAAAAAAGTGGACTACAATTGAATCGGTAAGTACAAAAACAACGTCAGTCCAGAACTTCAAATTGTTCAGGAGAGAGAAAAAACGTCTTAATTCTAGCATTATTTCTACAGTCGACATCGATTCTTTCAAATTAGTAACCTGACTGACGTGGTTTTTTATATCAATATGCATCTTGCTTCCTACAGCTCGCTTCCATTAAAAAAAATCGATTTTTTGTGACTGATGTTGTTTTTGCTCCCACCGATTCAATTGCGAGTGGATGTTGATTTGTAGAGGTTCTTGTAAATGTGAATCAAGTTCGAGAGGTTTGCACCCATTGAAAAATAAATGTCGACTTACCGAAGCTGTCGAGTTATCGGCGTGTAGAGTTACAGGAATTCCACTGTATTCTCAAGCTTTGAAAAAAAAGAAACGAACTTTACGTGAGTAAAAGTATTCCAAATCAATGTGTAACCGAGAGAAAGTTTATTTTCTGGAGATAACCCAAAAACGAAAAATCAGTACCGTCGCCACCATTTCTGTCAAGGAACACCACTTCTCCTTTGAAACAACCACCGAAGATGATGGATCACTCATAACTCGAACCAACTTTGTCATCGGGGGTATAAATTAAACAACCTGAAAGGATCTCTCTTGGTGGCGGTATTTCTCCCAGTAATTTTCCAAATAGTTCCGGACCCATTCTGGAGTCAGCTCTGACAAGTTAATAGCAGTGTCTCAATCGCGCCCCAATCAGGAGGTGATATATCATGCCATCGTTTATTATTAGTGATATCAATTATTTCATCGGATATTCAAAGTATTTGTAGCTTTGAGGATGTTTTGGAACACTTCAATGACCTTCGTGATCTGGTGTTGTTTGTCGATCAGAGTGTAGGCATTTACGTAATTATAATCTACTCATAGATAATTCTATATACGAATGCATAAATAGAAACAGAGCCTTCACATTTCAAAATCTTGATACTTGAAGTCAAATTGTATACTAACATGATTTCCTGGTTACTGCTTATAAATGCTGTCACATTTTTCTCTTTAAATCCCCCCTTCCCCAATCATTTTTTTAAAAATGTCACACTTCAGCTTACCTCTCCCTCTGTCGTTGTCACAAAATATTTAATGCTGCTCATAGTAGCCAACGTATCAATCATGATTGCACATAACATACACTGCATAGTTTGGGGTTTAAAAATATAAAAGTTGCACATGCACATACTGCAAAAAATGAACTGTTATTTTTGCAGTATAATTCTGGCAGGCGAGATTCCAATATAAAACTATGAAATGCACAGTAATAAACTGTACAATTATAGCAATTTTACAGTTCCTTACTACTGTAAAGTTCGAAATTTTAGTTTATTGCCGTAAAATTTAGCTGTATTATACTGTAAGAAAAACAGTATAGTACTGGCAGCAGAGGTTCCAGTTTAAAACTGTAAAATGCATGGTAATAAACTGTAAAGTTAACAATTTTACAGTTTATTACAGTAAAATTAGCAATATTACTTTATTACTGAAAAATTGCCATTTTTACAGTTTATTACTATGAAATTAGCTGTACTTTACTATAAAAACAATATTAATTTTTAATAGTGCAAAGACTTCTCAAAAGTGAATACAAATAATACTACAAAATCTTCAAGGCGTAAAAACATTGGTAATGTGAGTAATAGTTCCTAAAAGAGAAATCAAAAGCATAAGGTTAATACGGTTAAAGATGAAACAATGAAATTCTTTTTCCATTTACCCCAACTGACCCTATTAATGTGAATACGACCAAAGTTGAAAACGTTATTTGTTTATTTTTCCATTCACCTCAACTAATCTACCGAGGTAAATACTGTTGAATGAGTGATATCCATAAATGAATATCCTCTGTAACAATTTCCTAGTTTCGCTGCTTTCTACTCCCAATTTCTTGATGATTTTTTTTCTTAAATAAATGAGTCTCGGAAGTTGTCTGGAGCCTGTTGTGACCGAAACACCAATCGTGAAGGTCTACCCGGCGCTTCTTTTTCTGAACTGCTTCGACTAATTATAAACGTTATTTGTTTTCGTCACTTTAAATACTCCAGCTTTTTCCCGTGTTACTGTACTTTTATTTATATACTGATTGTACACATTCTCCTTTAGCTCAGTAGCACAGAGATCCCTCGGCTTGTACTAAGGTTTGAGCTTCTGAAATTTGACTTTTTATGAGTAAAAGTGGTTGGCCACTCTTGCTCAACCTTCTTCCTTTACCAGAATGTAGAATCGACACATAGACGAGAACACTACAACCTATTATAGAGTTTATACATTTTGAGTTAGGCCGATTTGCAAATTATTACAAAAGTTTTCAAACAATTTGTTCTCTATAAATAAGGGGAATATGCTTCTGGTTAAAAACTTTTAACTGCAGTCGAGAAAAAGTCGAGATAAGCGAACTTTTAGCTTCTCCATTTATTTGAATGTGTGTGTGGGGAAGAAGGGAGGAGGGGAAGGGCTAAATGTCAAAAGTCCTGAAATTTTCAAAAAAAAAAAAAAATCGATTTAAAATTAAGAATAGTTGAGAATAACTTCATCTTCTCTTTTTGATCTTCTTAAGACTTAAGATTCAAAGTTTATGAAACGAAAACACAAACATGCATCCGAGCAGAACTTACGAGCATTCCCTTTATATTCCTTCCGGTTGAACTACCGCAAAAACATTCTGTGAAACAAGTCCAGGAATGATTGATCGCACTAACTCGGCGAATTCTTTCCAGTTTCCTTTCGCTTTTAAAGACTAAATCGAACAAAATAAAGCTCCAGTTAGAAGGTAATCTTCGTGGAATAAAGTTTCGCCGGGTGGGGAGAGCAATCTGAAAGGTCTGGATGAGTCTGACAGCGAAAACAACGGGAGGTCTTTAATTAGTACGTCACTTAGAGTCTTTAATTAAACGTATGATATTTCGATCGCTGGGAGGTCGCTGACATTGTGGTATTTAACGTCGTCGTTGAGAGCATTCGAACCGGAAGGAGATATCCACTAAAGGTTAGTTAGAAGGACTTTTAAACTGACAGGAAATAATAATGCACGAATTTCTTGGTTACTCACGCTAATATTAGTAATTCTGGGCAGAACTTTTTCCTCATCACTCATTTTGAAGCATATCATATAGAAAACTTATCAATTAGTTATTCTTTTGATCAACATGCTATTTGGCTTTGATGAAATACCATGAAATACTGACGAATTTTTTTGAAGTTACTGCTGGAGCTCATATGGAGTTTTGGTTACGGAGGAGATAAAAAAACTATGTCTCACAATATCTATACATTTTTTTTTTTTTTTGTACTACGGTCATGCTTTTTAGCTGAACTGAACACCTATCGTTAAAACGATTTTTAACTTCATTCCATTTTTTTTCATTAGTCAAGTAAGAAGAGTTTTTGCCACTATTGTTTACCCCCCCCCCCTCCCGGCCTTGTACTGTGTTTTTAATATGTTTATACAACAATAATTTATAAGAAATTTACTAGGTGATATGAGCAAATACAGTAGTATTTAAAATACAAAACAAAACAAGGTTAAAAGGCGCAAGTCTTCAGGAAACTGCGTTCAGAGTTCTAGGTTACTGTCTGATATTTTATCGCGTGACCTATGTCACATTTGCGCATGCTTGAGGCTTCTTCGGATTTTCTCAAAATAGTAGGGAAATGCGAAACAACATTTAACCAGGAAGTGACAAGTGAATAAAAATTTAAAACACTGCTAAGCGCGTCGCATTTAACTCCTTTTTATAATGGAAGCGTTCGTATCTGCCAACCGCTCAGTTCGAAAACGGACTGTAACAAGGAACGCCCCATTTGCAATGCAGTCTAAGTGAGGTTATGGATGAAAAGACATCGGATAAAAAAAACAGAAGGATTCCAGGTAATAGTTCACACTGATTAAAATTTATTTTTTAACCCTTCATCAGGCTCACGTATCTGAGAGATACACAAAGAGGTAATTTATGTATATAGCTTTACGCCACGTAGAGCTACAAAAGTCTGACTTTAGCTATCCCCCCCGCCCCCAGCTCATAAACTTTAGTCATCATTGAAATATTTTACCAATAGTTTCATTCTGCACATCTGTTGTTCGTATCTGAGAATACTCTATTTATTTTATTATTCTAAACTTAAATATAACACGTTCTTAGCACTGATCTATAGAAATACGTTTAAACGGCGTAACCGTAATACAGTAATAAAAACAGTAATAAAAACCTATTATAAAAGCAAAGAAAATTGATTGTAGCAAAGATTTAAACAGTCACGCGTATCTTTCAGATACACTATTTATAATCTTACACTGAACTTAAATATACATAAAAAAAATTGTCTCAAATCATAGTCCAAAACGTCAAGCTCACTACAAAATTCATGAATGAAAAATAAATTTCAAAAAAATCAAGAAAATATGATTTTAGTGATTCTTTCTAAAAAAAAAACGAGCTCAAGATTTTAGAATTTTTTTATAGTTAAAAAAAAATTATTTATTTATTGTTCGGGTCACCCCCTTCCTGCGTACAATTCTGCCGGTTCCCATTAAAACTGCAGTTCTTTTATTTTAAAGCGCAAATAACTATTGCTCCAAACAGAAAGGAAAAAATAATTAAATTATAGTTAAAAAAAACTAAAAAATGCGCTTTTAGAGTTAATCAAACTAACATGCACTTATAATACATAACAAGAAGTTCTGTCAAGAACTAAACGAGCCTACTTTCCCGTACATCGACATCAACATTCTAGCATCTGATCAATATTCTCTTGATTATCTGAGACTGAAAATTATGTCAAACATACCGTTTTAGCCCTTAAAGCTGATTTCTAAAAGCAAAATATCCTCCTCTCATCAGATGAAATATGCACGAAAAAAGTAAATAAATGAATAAATAAAGTTTTGTCGCACCTTTTAGAAAATGTAACTGCTGTAGTTTTCTTCCGTAGAAAAATTCCTCAATCGTTTTCAAAAAAATAAATAAATACATAAATAATAATAATAATTAAAAGTACAAAGAACATCAAAACACATTTTATCAAAGAAAGAAAGAAAAAAAAAACTCATTCGTTACTAAAATGTCTCGAATTTCATTTTTAATCCGTTGCCAGTTGTTAAATATAAATAAAAAATAAAATGAAGAATCTCTCGTGATTGAAAAATTTTTGTTATATAAAAAAAATCGTCTGTCAAAAAAAAATAATAATAATAAATAAAACAAACAAATAAATAAACGAAAAATCGTCTGCACAGTCAGTCATTTTTTTTCTAAACCTGCATTTCTGCCATGTTTGCGGAGTCGGAATTTGAGTCCTCATAGAAGATAATTCAGAAAAGTACATGCATCATTTATCAAAATCATTTTTACAAAATTAGTCTGAATTAAATCCGCCAGTAAGTTCAGGATCAACATTCAACTTAAAATATACCCGTAGGCGCTAATGTTAAGTTTTTTTTCTGAACGGTTCAACATTGAACGAAAAATGGTTCAAATCAAAAAGCGAAATATGGGAATGAGTCTCTCCGACAGCTTTCGAACAAAAAAAAAGTTTATTCAATTCGAACGGTTCACTTAAAAGTTATTAGATAGGGAAAGGTTGCTTGAATGGTTCAATGATGAACGAAAAAATGTTCAAATTGAAAATTTAAATACGATAATGAAGTATCCTTGCTGAGATCCTTCGAACAAAAAAAAGTTCGTTTAAATCGGACTGTTCACTCAAAAGTTATTAGGGGTGACAGCTTGTTTGAACGGTTCAATGTTGAACGAAAAATTGTTCAAATCGGAAATGTAAATACGGGAATGAAGTATTCTAGATAAGATCTTTCGAACAAAAAAAAAGTTTGTTCATATCGGAACGTTCATTCAAAAGTTATTAGGGGGAGACAGACAGACCGACAGACAGACCAACAGATACACAAATTCCCCATATCAATACCCTACTTTTCAATTTTTAATTTTTCGATATTTATTTCACTTTTTTATTTCTTTTTGACTTTGTTTTGGATTTGGCGATATTTTTTAGATGCATTAAGCCACGTTTAATGCTTTTTCTGTCTTTCTTTTATTTTCAACGGGAAAGTAGGCTGAAAATGAAACATAGTTTAGCCTTTAGTGTTAATAATAGTATTAAATATATTACTTATATATTTGCAAAGAACGTGAAATTTATCTTTTATTTAGAGTTACATACTAACAACTGAAACACTTATAATACATCAGCATGTAATACAGTTTAGCCTTCAGTATTAATAATAGTATTAAATATATTATTACTTTTACATTTCTGAAGAACGTGAATTTTATCTTTTATTCAGAGTTACATACATACTGACAAACCCACATGTGAAACTAATAAAAGCGTATTAATTAGGCATTGAATGAACAACTTTGTTTTAGAGAGATTAGTTGGCGAGGGCTATTCTGTATTATTAGCAGAATGGATTATCGATTGCGAACTCAAGTTTCGTGGCTAACAGCACAATTTGTGAACAAACAAATCAAAACGCTTCTCTGGAGCAGCCATTAAATGACTAATTATCGAGATTTTATAAACCATGTTTGGCTACAAGAAATTGCGTACCTTCAATTTACATTTCATAAAAGTACTTAAACAAAGAAAACAAGCCCAATCACTGATGTATTAGCTCGCTGAATTGCGATGAATCTCATTAGCTATGTATTTTATGGATTGTAACATTAAGAGCAAATTAGCGAGGTGATTGGCTAACTGCTTGGTAATTGCAGCTTTTAAACCATCTCTGTGTTTCATTAAAGGTAATTAACAATTACGGTATTTAGAAACCCCTTAAATTAGCAACGATGTAGCATAATTTTAAAAATAATGAGCCCAAACATCTAACTAGACAGGTTTCCTACGTGAGTAAAGTCAGGAATATAATTTATGTTGTAACTAACTAATGAAGATAGAAAACACTCATGTACTTAATAACATGTGAAGTTTATGTAGAGAGTTGACCGTTGTTAACGCATAGCTGAAATGTGTTTATGTTACGCTTAATGCAAATTTCATTGAAAAACAACAACTTATGTACACTGCAAAAAATGAGCTGTTGTTTTTACAGTATAATACTGGCAGCTGAGGTTCCAATTTAAAATTATAAAATGCACAGTAATAAACTTTAAAACTAGCAATTGTACAGTTTATTACCGTAAAAGTAGCAGTTTTTACAGTTTATTACTATAAAATTAGCTGTATTATACTGTAAAAACATTCATTTTTTTTCAGTGTAGAAATTTTGATTTTTCAAAGGCGGGGAAACTGACCAACCCCCGGCCGCCCTAAATGACGATCCTGAGAATGGTTCTCAATCGTTTTGCACGCGCGATCCAATTTTCAATCATAATTTTCATCCCCCCCCTCCTTACACTACTTATAAGAAACAACAGAAATAAAAGTATTTTAAGAATATTGTTGTTAAAGTCACGCATCGAATTTCACTAAACATTTGCCCTTAAACTATCGAATATAGTTTTTTACTCCAAATAATACATTGCTCCTGCTTTCAAAAAATTCCACATTTAAGTTACTATGTTTTATTCAATTCTTTAGCTCAATAGCTGGATATTCGTGCATTCATAAAACTTAATTGTAACAAATGCTTGTCATAAAGCAGTTTTGATGGTATGTTTTATAATCATTTTCACTTTGTACAAAATTGAGGCTTTTGTTTTAGCTCAACTTTACTGCTTTCGAGTGAAAACAAGTTGAATCCTATTAACGAAGCATTAAAATTTCACTAGTAAAGCTAAACTGTAATCTAAGATATTTATACCCTCTTTTGTAGATTTAAAAGTATGTTGACGAGTTTTTATCTTAGAAATATCACTAAATGTATTTTAAAATCTCAAAGTTTAAACTTGTAGTTTTACTCTTATATTATTATTAATGAATATTTCATAAACATTGTAATATGAATACATTATTCTGAGTTTAAGTGTTTCTAAACATCTAATAGCAAAGTAGAAATCTATGAATTTTGGAGGTTCAAAAATAATACAGGAAAATATTACAATTTCTTTAAGATTTCCAATAAGTTTTGATAAACTTTTACATTCTATCATTACCATTTCGTCATCCTTTAATGGAATATTTTTAACTTTACTGAATTATTTTCAACGCATCAAACGTTATTTTACACAAAAATAAAAAATAAAAAAAAAAAAAAAAAAAAAAAAACGAATTCTCACATGTGCTTCATTATTGTAACTATTTTTAAGTCTTGTCATTTAAAAACTGCTTTTAAATGCTTTGCGGGCTCAATATACCTCATCCTATATTTAAAAGTAATATCATGCTGCCATAATATAGCTGATTTTTAGGAGTTTATCTCAATATACCCCATTTGTACCCTCATACCTACATTGTCCGGCTGAGCCCCCAAATGGATCAGAGAGGGATAACTTGAAGGCCTTTCGAAAACATTTTTTTTTAAATTAATATAATAAAAAAATATAGTGAAACAAAATTTCATTGAAATCTAAAGATTTTTTTTTCATATTTTCCGCAAATAAAACTGAAATAATAGAAATTATAACGAAGGTAAAAATGTCCCACTATCCAGTGCTCTACCTTGACTGCAGAATTCACAAAAAAGTTATTGGCTGCTTTGAACCAGCAGGACGTTTTACTACAGCTTTCTGAATTTAATAAACATCAACAGTGCTCAATTTAGCCCCCTACTAAAGACACCAAAACTGATTTATCTTTCAACTCTTGTCCCTGTAACCGTGCCTTCCGATCATTTGGATCCTATTAGAGGATTCAAAGAACATCATCAAGCAAGACTTACGATCGTTTTCGCTCCTAACTTCATGAAACGATTCTAGCGCACGATAATTCTTGCTCTTATGGGAACGAGGAAATCAGGCTTCATTGAAATAGTTAAGAAATAGTTAGGTGCCTTAAATGATTATTTTTATAGATTGCCCGAACCTCGTTCTAACAACAATTTTAAAGAAGTGTGGTTATTAGGGGTAAAGGAAAAAAATAAAGTTCAATGTTTCAACTTTAAATACCTTCGTTTCTTTTGGATTAATTGAAGGGGCAAGTGGATAAAGATGATATGTGACAATTTTGGAAAAGCTTACTTTATACTATGGATGAGAGTGAATAGGTAATAATTTTTATTTGAAAGATTTTTCTTGAAATTAAAAATATTGTCACATATCACCCTTATTCACTTGCCCCTTCACCGGTATAGGTGAGTTAACACAATTGAACACACACTAATTTGAATTTATATAAATCGGTGAAATTCAAATGTCACATATCACCTTTATCCACTTGCACCTTCACTTTAGAGTTAAGATTTTGGGCATTATGTTAGCAGCCAGTTCAGGCCCGTCATTTGGGGGATCGGGGGGTCTCTAGTATAACTCTGGCTTTGGAAAATAAATGTATTTCCACATAAAGGGGGTTCTTGTTTTTTCTTTTTCTTCTCTTTTCATATACACTGCAAAAAATAAATCGTTGTTTTTACAGTATAATACTAGAAACATATGTTTTACGGTAATAAACTGTTAAGTTTCTAATTTTACGGTTAGAAACTGTAAAATTAGCAACTTTAAGGTTTATTACTGCAAAAAAAGCAATTTTAGTTTATCAGTTATAAAATAGCTGTATTATACTGTAAAAAAAGCAGTATAATACTGGCAGCATAGGTTCCAGCTTAAAACTGCAAAATGCACAGCGATAAACTAAAATTAGCAGTTTTACAGTTTATTGCTGCAAACTTAGCAATTTTATATTTTATTACTGTAAAACTAGCAATTTTACAGTTTATCACTATAAAATTAGCTGTATTATACTGTAAAAATAAAATTTTATTTTGCAGCATACTGCGTGTTTCATGTTTACCTGCAAAACCTTTATTTTCACAAGCGTTTGGCCTAGAGGCCTACATCCAATTGCAAAAATGCTCAAAATGAAGTAGTGATGGGGTTCAAATGCTGAAAGTTTGTATTGAAAAAAAGTAAGTCAAAAATATGAAATGTAATTTTTAATACGCCCCCCCCCCCCCACCTCTCCCTACAGGTCCCACAACTTAGTTAGGCTACAGTTGGTTTCCTTTATCCATCACTAAAGTAAAGCCTTTTCATGGTTTTCGAAACATCCGCGCAGTCCGATAGAAAATAAAAACAATCGATAACAAAAATGCTGCTTACATAAAAATGAGAATATTAAATAGTTTGAAAATTATACATAAATTTGTAATGACAAAACGATTTTTTTTTTTACATTCTGAAAACTGTCCTGTACATGTAACATTTTTGGAGAGAAAAGTAAAATTCTTTTCGCTCTTATTTATTAAAACATTGCACTTTCTTGAATAACAAACACGCATTTAAAATTCGGCGAATGCATGACAACGGTCATAAAAATAAGAAATTTACATGCACTTTTGAAAAGTGCATATAAATTCCTACATCAATGATATACAAGAATAAAATCACAGTTATTTGATCAGCAACATAAATTGAATATCAGTGGCGACTGAACTTATTTAGTATTCTACAACTTAGCGTTTTTAGAGTTCAATGGTCTTAAGAAATATGCTTTATTTCTTTCTTTTATTTATTTTTTCTTCAAACTGTAATTCGTAGTTAAAAAAAAACAAAATTTACGCTCGTGCGCGTATTATCACAAAATAAACTATTTTCAAAAATAATATTAGGTGGCCCGGAAAGTAATGTCAATTTTTCAAGCGAATCAATTGTTAGAAGTTTTTATTTCAAATCAACCTTTGCAATTATCCTCTTTAACAAGGACCTTTTGCCATCTAGCAGAAAATTTTAAATCCCGGATAGATTGAAAAAAAAATAATTGTTGGAGTAAATATCTTAAAATGGCATCTTTGATACAAATCAAAATTCATTTTTTTTCCATATATAGATCGCAATAAAGGGAAATCAGATGATACAATCTAAGGTGAGTGTTATGGGTCTGGGAGTCGGATTTCCCTTTCTTCCGATCACTAAAACACTTTCTATTGCAAATTGGAAAATTTTGACTTGTATCCAAAGTGACATTACAAGATATTTTACTTCCATAAACCCATAATCAGTTTTTTTTTTTTTTTTTTGTCAAACCTTAGTTTAAAATTAACTTTCCGGTACCCCTATAGAAGGAAAAAGTGCAAATGGGGTTTTATATAAATAAAAAATTGAATAAGTTGTGGGGTTAAATACCAACTTCGAAATCCCACGAAATATTTTTTTAGTTTCTATGAGTCGTTAAATTTAGACAAAAGGATTTTTTTTTAACCTAGGCAGAAGAAATGTTATTGAGTATTCGCTAACTTCTTTACACATTTATTAACTATTTTCTCTCTCTCTCTCTCATTAATTGTTTCACGCAGTTATTCGCACTAATGAGTTTCTTCTGTCATTTAGTTCATGCACTTAAAGAAAATGTTTTCAATCATCAAATACAAACTGTTTCTTTAGAAAAATATTTTAACTATCACTGAGGAATAAAGTAGTAATTTTAACTTTTATTTGAAGGTGAAAAAATTACCACCAAAAATTAGAAGTAGAATCTCAATAAAAGTTTAACTCCAATACAAAAAATGTTCTCCCTTTTTAAACAGTAATTTCCAAAACAAATGTCCAATTGAAAAATATGTTATCTCAACTATTTCACTCTACTCTTAATTCCCCACGTTAACTTCAATTTTGTTTTCATTAGAAAGCGTAACCATTACAAAGTAGTAGTATTTTCCTGCTTTGCATCAAATTGATTTTTTTCATCAATGAGAAACACGTGAACGGAAACGCATCCATTCATTATTGAAAATAATAAATTGAAAGGAAATGAAATTCTTTTCAAAAACTAATGAAGTTGTTTTTCATTCCTGATAACGATCTAAAAGGTCGACACAGAATGAATAATTCAAAAATGTCTAGTTCCTCCCAAAAGTATAAAGGCGTTGCCAAGACGGATTGTGTCCGAAAGATTTTTTTTTTGGGGGGGGGGGGGGTGTAGGAATGTCCGAGGACGGGAATTCGGATTCGGACACAAAGTATCGATTAATTGATACAAAGTCATTCTGTGTTCCAGTTTCAATCGCAATCGACCTGTTCGCAATTCAAATGAACGACTGGAGAAGCTGCTGTCTCCGTTAATGGCTGCTAAAAGTGGAAAACGAAACAAATCCAGTAACTTATAAGCTGTTTTTATGGTTGTAAATGGCAGTTATTTTTCTTTGCGTTTGCGGGGTTTCTAATTTGTATTCTTTTGAAAACAGGACGTTAAACGCCAAAGGTGATTTTTTTTTTACCACTTTGGCTCTGAAAAAACCGCAAGATGGCGTATCCGAGCTCTAGCACTGCGATTTCTAAATTTATAACTCATTTCAAAGTCAGCTTGTTTCTTTTTTTTTATAGATGCAACTTTTATCAGTTTAGAAGATGTCATTGTTGTCTTGTACCAGCTAGGCTGACAATTTGGTGTGCACTGCTTCACTTTCCGACTGTACCGTCATTTGGGGCGAGGTGCAACTTCCACAATGCACACATGGCATAGGGACCCGTTTATAGGGTAGGCAACCATTAACAGCACAACTACACAAAGAAAGGACAAGGACAGGAGAGAGAAAGCACACCCATGCTCGAGGCGGGATTTGAGCCCAGGACCCCTCCATCCCGGTCGACTTCTTTGACCACTAGGCAAGCCGACCGGTCAATTTGGAAGTATTTCCGATATTCGCAACACAAAGTTATAAAAATAACATTATTAAGTGTCAGAAAAGCTATCAAAAAATTAGAAAATTATTTACAAATAATTATGTATATCCTTTAAAATGTTTTTACTGCCATGGGGCAAATGCTATGATTTTTAACGACACTATGATTTTTTGAATTGAAAATTTGCTTAAGTGTTCATTCACTGGTCGGTCTACAAATTATTGTACATAACTTGGTAACGCACAAGTTAGCAAGAAAGCTGCATACACGTATTTTGGGGCTACATGGAGCCTCTTTGTCAATGGAAAAGACTTGAGCTTCTGGATAAAAAGACACCCGACGACAGACATAAACCGGATGAGAATTACTGTAAGTCTAAATTCTGAGAGAAACAGACATATATATACAGACAGAGCATACTTTCTGCTTTATTATAAGTAAAGAACTTTACGTCAGAACGCCTATTTAGGGTTAAGTAAATTAGTGAAAATGTGTAATGCATAAATGACATTATGAATAAAATTTGCAAAAAGAAAAAAAACTCAAAAACAAAACATTGATAACGATTCCTTACAAAAATAAAGAAATGAACTTAAAACTAATATCTAGAAATGTATTTTTTTTTCTGCAATATTGAAGAATTTTAAAGAAAAGTTGATTATATTCGTAAAAATGTTTCAGTCAGTATTTTCCGAATTAATTGCTTGTTACGACGTTTTGAATGCATATGTGTCAAGTCCAGCTACTAATTAAAAATCTAAAAAGTATATAAACTTCTAAAAAATGTGAAACAATTAAAAAAGGCTGTTGGGAAGCACTTTCAAGAAATAATAATTTTTTTAATAATATTTTTTAAAATAATCAAAGCTTCGTCTATACATAGTCTGGGTTTTATAAAATAAATAATTAGTATTTTTAAAATTAAAGTAATTCTTAATAATAAAACCAAACTAAATAATAATAATAATAAAGTAAGTGGGGAAACAAAAATGGTTAGGAGAACACATTTTCGAAAAACAATAATTGCTAGACCAAGTTCTCGTGGAAAGAGATCCAATTTTAAGTGAAAATATAAAATCTTAGGATTAGTTTTAACAAAATTTAAGTTGATAAGCTGTTTTTTTTTTTTTTTTTGGCTTTCCAGTAAAGAAATAAAATTGAAAGATTTTATAGCACTAACCTAATCATGCACATTGGATTAAGTTGTTCTCTTAACACCTTTATTTTTCACAAAAATGTTAAAAGTAATATAATGCTTTGTAATTGAAGTATTTTCAGTGTAAAAGCTGAAAAAAACTAATAATGTATCATTTGTATTGCAAAGTTTTATGACTACTCAAAAAGCAGCGCTAAAACTTAAATGCTTAGAAGAAAAATAAAAATTGAGTTTGATGGGGTAGAGATTTTTTTTATAAGTGCTTATTTCTTTGCAAATGCGTAGCTAATTTCTTCAAGTATTGGTTATGTTTAAAAGAATTAGGTTTAAGATATAAAAAAAGTAGTTGAAAGGCTTAAAATATTCACTACATATTAAAAGTACGAAACATTTTGCTAATTTAATGGCAGGGTAGTTATATTAATCACTTCCCCATGAGAACCAAAGCTGTTGAAAATAACCTCTTTGTTCAATGTCATTAAAAGACATGCAGCTGGCGGGCGCAACAAATAAAATTGCAAGGTAAAAAATAATTTTATAAGACAAAGTTGTTGGTTTTTATTTTCAAGTTTTTGCATTATTAAGGAATTTGCATTCTTAAAGCTGCCCCCCTCCTCCCCTCTCTCTCTCTTTCTCCCTCCCACTCTCTTCTCTCTCATTCTTGCTCCCCCTCCCTCCCTCTCCCACCTTCCCTCTCTTTCCCTTTCTTTATCTCTCTCTCTCTCTCTATTGGACCACATAGCATGCAAAAGCCTTCTGCGTGAAGTCAAATGTTTATTTTATTAAAATAAATTACATAAATATCTAATAAATAAACTAAATATAGAATCAATGAGATCTCAGTGAATAAAATGACAAACCAACTAAGCAATGAACATAAGATAATAGATTTATCCAGTTTTGCAACAACTCTGTTAATTTTTAGAAACTGGGTGCAGCAAAAAAAGAACCTCATAAAAAAAGTATCCAAATATTTTAAATCATTCATTTTTAATATCCTGAAATGTAGCAAAAGCAAGTTTGTTTGACTTTACATCTGAGTTATACGTTCCAGTATTTGCACTACGTTTTTGTTTTTTCCATTTTTTTTTTTGCATAGATAAGCAACAATAAATCGCTTTTAATTGTTAAAACTATGGATAAATCATAGAAAATGTCCTTGTTATCGCCATACACCATGAAGTCGGCATGAAAAATGCCCCGATCTTCATTCAAAAATGTCTATTCTTCTGTTCATAATTGAATTTATAAGGAGGAGCTTTTGAACAACTCAACTCTCCTTTTTCCGAAGCTTATCACTCATCCGAGCTGAACTGACATGAATTATGCATGGACCGAGCAAGGTTTTATCGCTTCAACAAGAAGAAAGGATGAAAGAACAACATCGGACTCTTGAATTTCTTTCGAAGCGGGGTCTTTACCTTTGCCGCATTCATTTGCTTATTTGCTTTTCCTTTAGAAGATATTTGTAAGATATTTCACCCGCGACAAACTTTAAGGGTTTGATATTGTTTTGCGAAAAAGTTTTCGATTTTATAGATTGTTCCTCCGAGCATAGGCGGCTGGTGCACCAAAAAAGTGTGGGGTCAAAAGAAACGTGTGCGTGGGTTGAGGGGGCTAGGAGCTAGCACTTCTGAAGCCTTTTACTTTGTTAGAATTTTGTTACATTATTGGATTTTAACACTAAACATTGAATGACCTATTAAAAATGCAAAATATGGCCTCAAAAATTAAGACAGATAGCCACCGTAGACATCCGCCTTGCGATTCTAGCATCCACTCAAATGAAATGACCTGAAAAAAAGTTTATTTTTTGGAAGTTGAAGCTTTTCCTTTCGTAAAATGAATAAATCCATTGAATAAAAAAGAATTTCAATCGATCATTATTTTTTTACTCTGAAAAAGCGAGGGGACCAGGCTGTTTCCTTTTGAAAGTGAGGGAGCAGTCGCGCCCCTTGCTCTCTTGCACTAGCTGACAGACAGACTGGCAGACACGCATTCTCCTTATCTCAAAACCCTACTTCCCACATTTTTATTTTTCCATATTTATTTAATTATTTTATTCCTTTTTGACTTTTTCCCCATTTGTCTTTTTTTTTTTTAAATTTTTATTGCACTTTGCGATGTTTTTAAAATGCTTCTTCTAAGATTCCAACCACTGTTGAAATGCTTTCTGTTTAAACTGTGAAACTGACTGTTTGGAAAACAGGTAATGGCGTTCTGTTTCATTAATCTTGGATAAATAAAAAATATTACAACTTTAAAACTAAAATTAAGTCTTTTTCATAACACTACTAATTTCATCTAAGTCTCTACGCCATAAATGTCATACAACTTAGTTTTAATTAAAACATTACCTAATCCTCGTTATCATCAAAAGAGAGATAAACAAAATATTTCTCCTCTTAACAAACCCACATTCACGCATAATAAGCTCCTATGCTTTTAGTTCTGAAACCCTTTCTCTCTTAACCCCATCATCGAGGCTGGTAGGAACAATACCATATCTAGCATAGTCACCGGGGGAGTCAAAGTGTCCTCATGAAAATTCTCCCGATAAATTTATCGACGTGAGAAGAACACTGGTCACAGTTACGGAGACAGTTAAGGCCAGTATTTGCGCCCCATGGAGATTTGAAGATCTCTCCTTGAAAGCCACTTGCCTCCCCAACGCCATAAAAGGGATGGAAGGGGAGTAGGGGCATGGACCGCAAACGATTTCGGAGAAGCAGCCATTTTATCTGAGCACAAAATAGCACCCTAAACCTCACAGTGAAATAAAAACAGAAAACTTAACAAGGTTTCGTGGATATTAAATAAAGAGGTTGAAATTTGAATTTGAGCTTTAATGAATGAAATCACGAAGACTAAACATACTGACTGAATTCGATGTTAAAAATCTGGAAAAAAAAAAAGGAATGTGACCTTTTACAGAAACAACCATTCTAGATTAATCTCTAAATATGAGAAATAATAGGTCCTAATATATGGAGTTAATTTCAAATTTTCTATTCAACTTTCTCAATAATGAATTTAATCTCAGGTTACTGCTTTTTACTTATGGGTCATTCCGACGAAAATGGTACAAATCATGTCCGAGACTTTAGAATTTTTTAAAATCAATTTTAATAACTACCACCCATTAAATGTATTTTTTATTGGTTCTCCATTTAATTTTGTGCCATCAAGTATCCATTGATTATGTATAATCCATTTAGAAATGACACAAAAAAAATTATCTTTGTCAGAAGAAGGAGAAAATGACGTGTCCCAGCTTTAAATTGCTAGAATTTTAAATGTGATTTAAAATTAAACTGAAATGTAACAACAAAATTAATTACACTGCACTGCACAAAAGATGCTTCTGACACCATTTCTGCAGATTATTATGTAAATGAAAAATAATGTCCCCAAAAAACGCTTATTTATCCATATCCCTATATTTTCTATGTTTCGAATTCTCCACTCTATTATCTGCCTTTTGCAAATAAAATGAACAATTGCATTCAATCTGATATATTTTTTTAAAAATATAGGTAGTATGCCGTGATTAGTTTGCTACATTGAATTATGTAGTCAACAACCAGGGTGAGCCTAATTCTTTTCTTATGATAGTTAATTTGAACTGTTGGGTGTCCATTCTGGGTTAAAGCCGATTTCATGATGAAAAAAAAATAAATTTTTTCTTGAAATTGCAGACAGACTTACAGTTTTAGGCTGTTTATTCCACTTTATGCTTGTTCTGTGATTCTAACTTTTCTTTGTGATTATACAGATATTTTTAAAGGCTTATTTGTCCACTCTGTTACATGTCCACTCTGTTAAACAAAGTGATCAAAACATTTAAATTCCTTTCATAAATGAGTCATGTACTAGTTATTTATACTTCATTTACACAAATAAATGGAAACTCAATAAAAAAAAAATATGATTAGTCGGTGGAAATTATTTAAACTGATAATCTTAAGTAAAGAGTTTCAGACATGACTTGTACCATTTTCGTCAGAATGACCCTTATATATGCATTTTATTTATGTATTAACTAGCGGTATAAAAATTAAAAGTTCATTTGTAAAATAATTGATATAGTAGAAAAAATGATCTATTTTAGTTATAATTCAACTATAATTTCTTCAAAGTATGATATAAAAATCTGATATGGACCCCACACTACTTAACTTTACGTGTAAATTGCTTAGTAGACGCCTTAAGTGCTAAAATAGTGCTTGGAGTGAGCAAGATAATAATTCAAACATTTGTATCCCTAGTTTGCTACGAAACAATGCAAAAAAATGTTTTACAATGATTAATCTCCTAAATTTTGCCAATTTTAACATCATTCAGTGGATTTTTCGCAAAATATCGCCAATAGCGCCAAATTGAACCAAAAAAATTTTTTTTCGCCAAATTGGCGCGACCACTTGGCGACCAAAAGCTTGGCGACATATCGCCAAGTGGTCGCGCCAATTCATATCACTTTTGTCTGCATTGAAAGCACTGATTTACCCCATAAAAGGGGTAAAACACCCCCTTGGGGACATTGGGGACATGCAACCCCAAGGAGAGATGCACAAAAATAAGCAAAAAGAGAAAAGAAGAACAATTTTGTTGCTCACAGAAACCAACAGAAATCTTACCAAAGTTTAAAAGAAGAAAAAAAGTTTTCTTTCGTAGCTTTAAAAGCAAAACAATACATTTTCCGAAATGAAACACTTTAAAAAGAGCGATGCAATATCGCAATTGATACGATACTTGGTTAATCTGTGCATTAGGTACCCTTTTCTCGCCAAATGGGCGATAGGCGCGCCAAGCGTGGTAACCCTATTTTGCGTAGGGCTTACCTACTATTGCGTAGGGATGACTATTTTGCGTAGTTTCTCTCGGAGCTTTCAACTCCGCGAGACACGCAAAAACGCGCCAGTTGGTGCCTTTTTGAAAACGCGCCAAGCATTGTTCCAAAGCACATTTTCACCGGGAAAAAGACAGGGTTGCCAAAGAATTGAAACAGAAAAATATTACGCCTCCTCTAAAAAAATATACTACAAAATACTACTGTTTCCAAACGTTGCCAAAATCAATATTGCTAAAATGCGAAATCTACGAAAATGAAAAAAAAAAAAAAATCTGCCAAATCTTTTAATTAAGTCATTAGTATATTGGAAACAGGGTTGCCAGAAAAATACTACGCTCCTTATTTGGGCCGAAAAAATACTACCGTAGTATCAAAAATACTACGTCTAGCAACGCTGGAAAAAGAACGAAACAAAAATAAGTATGAACACGTAACCATGGTAACAACATGAAAAGTTGATTTCCGTTGATAAAATAGTTCATTTCATCTATATTTTCAAACAAATTTTATTCTCGGCTCAACCATTTTAGAATCGTTTGGCTTGCTTTACTGAAGGTAAGCCTTGAATTCCGGGATTCTAAAAACAATTGTCACAGTTCTCCTGATGATCGTAGAAACTTCGAAAAAACTTCATTTTGTGCAGAAAATTTCAAACTTTTGAATGATATAAGACTTGAAAATGTGTAAGAAATATTTCTTCCCTATTTTACCGAATTTCCGCTAAGAATTCGAATAGAAAAAGAACGAAATGGAATTTTCGAAAAATCGCTTCGAGGTGCAAAACTACATGCTACAAACTAATTTTGTGCCAAGTGGCATGAAAATTGACCGAATGGTTTTCGGTCGACCGAGTACAACCAAACCGTAGAATCTATGGCTATCAATAGAGATCCATAGCATCTTGTTCAACTGATATCAGTAGACCTCTGCTGATTTAACTCTATTGATATCCGTTGGCCATTTCCCCGTACAATTTTTTTATTGATCTCTACGGGTCATTTTTAGTAGGGGTATAGCGTTTCAAAAACGAATGAACTATAATAACCCGGTTTAACCAAGCGAAAAATTGCCAAAACCTCTCCACGCCTATCTGCTGGTTTCGTATCACTGGTCTCTAACTTAAAAAAAAAAAAAACAAAAACTCTCCGATTACGAACCAACAATCAATTTACTAATCGCCGTCTGTACAAACTCCTTCGTTCCTCCATTTCTCATCCCCAGACAACAACAATCGCGAGCATGCGTTGTGGCCGGGTTGATTAATGATGGAACTATCACTCGGCACCTGATTCAACCCTGAGGACATCACCGGAACTAACCACAGATGGGCGAATCGATTCGATTTAGACAAAGATCACGTGTCATCGAGTCCGTTGAGCTTTTAAAGAGATAAAATATAAAGGTGCTACTAGAGTAATCCAACAAGTACTATCAGAACAAGTGGAACACAGCTCTGAATGCCAAGATTAAAGCAGGCTTACTTCTTCCATTTGTCAGAAAGCCGAGTGGGTGGTAATTAATATCATAATTTGTAGGGGTATACAGACTGCCATCGATACAGCTCTTTTTCTTGGAAGTTCATCGGTAGTTTTTGCTTATTTATTTTTTCTGTTTCGCCCCTGCAGTTTTGGGGACTTTTTGAGCTTCTGAAATAAAAGTTGTAATTCAAAGGTGCTGCTACCAATCCAACTAACACTAAACGCTAGGACACGGCCCTCAATGCCAAGATTAAGACATGCTTGCTTCTTCTATTTGTCAGAAATCTGTGTGGCTGGTAATTAATATCGCAATTTATATGGGCACACATGCTGCCACCGATATCGCCGTTTTTCTTAGAAGTTTATCAGTAGTTTTTGTTTATTTATTTTCTCCAGTTTCGCCTCTGCAGTTTGGTTCGCTTTCAGAGCTTCTGAAATAAAAGTTGCAATTCAAAGGTTGCTGCTACCAATCCAATTAACACTAACGGAACTTCTCGAGAACACCTTTGAATGCCAAGATTAAGGCAGGCTTGACTTCTTCTATTTGTTAGAAATCTATATGGGAGATGATTAATGTAGGAATTAATAGTACACAGACTGCCACCGATAAAACTGTTTTTCTTATACGTTCATCATTAGTCGTTTTTTTTATGTCTCATCCCTGCAGATTGAAGACTTTTTGAGCTTCTGAAATAAAAATTGTAATTTAAAAATCACTGCTACCAATCCAGCAACCACTAACGAAACTGCTTGAGCACAGAGCTGAATGCCAAGATTGAATCAGGTTGACTTCTTCCATTTGTCAGAAAACTGCATTGGAGCTAATTTCGTAATTTATATGGGTACACAGACTGCCACCGATACAGCTGTTTTTCTTAGACTTTTGTCGGTAGGTTTTATTATTTATTTTTCCAGTATCTCCTTTGCAGTTTGGAGAACTTTTTGAGATCGAGAAATAAAAGGCTGTGATACGATTCGAAGCATACGGTCAAAAACTAATCATTCTTCTCATTGCTTAAGTTTTCTTTAAAGATTACTGGCAATTTTACTATCCATTTGGCACGCATGAAGTCAAAACAGCTTGCAAGGGGTGTCCTCAAACAAGAGGCCATGTTAGCCAAGTCTGAAACTAGAGGCACAACTCTTGAGGGGGACCGACTCGGAGTTAGAGTAGTATAAATTAAATAAATTTTATGTGAGGAAAGGGGTGGGGTGGCTACCCAACTGACAAGGAGTCCGACTTGTCTCTCAGTGGAACTGTTTGTCTTTTAATGACACTTGTTACAAGTGACATTTAAAAGCAGCTTGTATTCTTCTTTACACCCTAGTGTAAATTAATTATGTGTGCATGTATGTGTGAAACGAAACATCTTGTCCATTAAAAATCCTATTCTCTGTACTTTTCACTAATCGTTATGTGCTATGCTTGTGCCATAGGATGCCTGGAGCCATTGAAGGAATAGTTGCGTTCTCAACGATCATGGAAGTTCTTGGGGAAAAGATTTGTTCCAGAACAGCGGAGGAAGTATCCCGACAAGTTCTGGAATCTTAAAACAGAATTTTGCTCTCTACCACATCTCACAAATGTTGAATATATAGTGACAGAGAATCATAGAGTCAATTGGTGTTAAAGGAAACATGGGACAAATGAAAACAAACTGTTACCAGTCTCGGGGTAATTTTTGAAACTAAACTGCTGGTAAGTGAAGAAAAGGTAACACGAAGAAGAAGCTCGGGAACATATCAATCAAAATGGTACATATTGCTCAAGGGCTACAATAGCGGCACAACTCAAAAAAATCATGTTTTGAGATAAGTGGGTTTAACGTTTTCATTGCTAAGGTAAAAGCATAAGAAAGACTTTCGTTTGCTTCAACGAATTGGCCTAATATTGAATTTTGCTTTGTGTTAGTACTGCTGCTGAAATGAATGTATATTTTTTTATTTATACCTGCTCTTTGCCCAAATCGTGTATTTTTGGAATTGTGCCACTACTGCAGTCCATGGGGCCGTGGTGGCCCAATCGGTTAAGGCGTTGCGTCGGATTTGTAACCGGAGGGTCCCAGGTTCGATCCTAGTGTATCAAAGATCCACCGTCTTCATTAATGGTGACCGGGGGACGTTAAATATGTTGTGGTCACAAAGTCCTTCAAGTGAAACGCTACCTCTGGCGGTAGTGGACCATGGGCTTGCTCTGCTTCTGGTTTAGGTTTAAAAAAAATAGAACGCTGTTCAGGGCCCCATCCGTTTGGTTAAACCACGAGTTGTGGGGACCCTGTAGCGAAAAGTATTGCAGTTCATAAGCGATATATAATATGATGGGGTCGCTGGCGAGAATAGTCCATCTTCCACATACCTTTGGTTCGTGAATACTAATATTCGCAGGCTAATGTTGCCACGAACCAGATATCAGACTTTCACTGCAACATATGCTCTACAAAACACAGCACGACTCACTAACAAACAAACACTAGATCAAAACGTATTATACAAATGATTGAACGGTCGCAATCACGACCGTAACCACATAAAAAGGAGCAAAGCGAGTCGATAAAAGCGGCGATAAAAACCTTGTCATCTTTTATTACGCGGAGTATTTCATTGTGGAGAGTCTGGAGGCAATTACAGGCATTACATTCATCTGCCGCGTCATCTAGACAGGCACATTATTGCCGCCAAGGAGTTCCACTGCAGATATTGAAATCATATGGATGCGATAGGACGCAGTCGTTAAAGCAAAACAGCTTCTGTTTAATGTCTGATAAATATTTCTTCTTTTTTTTTTGTCGTTCTTCTTTGGGCATAAAAGGTAGTCCGAGACATAAAACAGTGGACAAATATCGATTTTTAAGCTTCGAACCTATAATTTTGTCATATACTTATACATATTTTTGACAGTAAAAATGAGAGGCATGTCGAATAAATATTACAATTTAAATCACATGTGTTCATAGCGAATACTTTGGTTATACGAATAGAAAGGTACATATATAATTAAAAATCAAAAATCAACTCTTTTAACCGCGACACAAGCGTTTGGATAATGTATTACTTAATGATTTTCTATTTTATACGAATTTTAATGTTTAATATCCAATACAAGAAAAAATTTTAAAAAGAAAGAACTTCTCGATTGGCTTATCATTGATAGTATGAGTTACGAAATAGAACCTCAAATACTTTTTTTCATATAAAAAGTTATTACAAGTAAAACTTTTGCATTTATAATCAATTTTTAATATTAACTAGCTGCGTGGCCCGGCGTTGCACGGGCTGTAAAGTAGTGAAGGCAGTTTGAGAAAACTACTCGCCGCCAAGGCGGCTCGCCTTTGAAGTAGTGAGGAAAGTCAAAATAACCTACTCGCCGCCAAGGCGGCTCGCCTTTAAAGTAATGAGGAAAGTTTCAATAAACTATTCGCCGTCAAGGCGGCTCTCCTTTAAAGTACAAAGGAAAGTTCCAACAAGTTACTCCCCGCTAAAGCGGCTCGGTAAAAAGTTTTCCTGCATCAAAGAATCAATCGAATTATTTGCACATGCTTCCTCAAAAAAAAAAAAAAAAGACGACGTCAAGTAGCGCATACTTAGCACTCTCCCTAAATAACAAATAAAATTCCTTACCAAAACAATTATTTCCAAACCGCTTTCTTCCTGTAAAATTAATTGCAAAATTCTAAACGAAAAAGTTCTTTTAATATTTGGATCGCAGCCAAAAAAAAGTCCATTCTAAAAACAGCAATTGCAATTTTATTTAAAAACATTTTCAAAATGGTATACCAGAGAAAAAATATAAGTCATTAATAATTAGAATAAAAACAATTGTTAGAACTTTGTTGTAACACGTATTCAAAATGACAATGGAAAGAAATAACACTCTTTAATTTTAAAGAGTTCAATAATTTAATTAACGTTTTAATTTAAAATGGCAACAGTAAGAAATAAATGTCTTAGAACTTTAAATAGTTCAATAATTTAATTAACGCTTTAATTTAAAATGGCTACGGAAAGAAATAAAAGTCTTGGAATTTTAAATAGTTCAATAATTTAATTAACGTTTTAATTCAAAATGGCAACGGTAAGAAATAAAAGTCTTGGAATTTTAAATAGTTCAACAATTTAATTAACGCTTTAATTTAAAATGGCTACGGAAAGAAATAAAAGTCTTGGAATTTTAAATAGTTCAATAATTTAATTAACGTTTTAATTCAAAATGGCAACGGTAAGAAATAAAAGTTTTGGAATTTAAAATAGTGCAATAATTTAATTAACGCTTTAATTTAAAATGGCGACTGAAAGAAATAAATGTCTTGTAATTTTAAATAGTTCAATAATTTAATTAACGTTTTAATTCAAAATGGCAACGGTAAGAAATAAAAGTCTTGGAATTTTAAATAGTTCAATAATTTAATTAACGCTTTAATTTAAAATGGCAACGGTAAGAAATAAAATTTTGGAATTTAAAATAGTGCAATAATTTAATTAACGCTTTAAATTAAAATGGCAACTGAAAGAAATAAATGTCTTGGAATTTTAAAAGTGCAAAGAATTTAATTAACGTTTTAATTAATATCTCAGCTATTTAACGTTGTACAATTACGCGGTTGGTCTTATTGTCTTCCGTAGAAAATTTCGAATCGAATGGTATTATGTTTGATTCTCTACGCTCAGCGGTTTTTGAGGAGTTCAAGCTTCAAAAGGACAGACAGACAGACAGACAGACGCGAACAGATTTTAATAGTAGTAATAATATAATTATTGTCATTAATCTGTTCATAAACTGTCGAAAATTCTCTTCCTACTGAAAACAAACTATTTCATGGCTTTCTATTTTAAAAACTATTTTTAATTATTTATTATTACTATTTTTTAACAGTTAGCTCTTGAACAGAAAAATTCATTGACCAGATTGTGCACACAAAGCACACTCAACACATACACACGAAGAGAGGCAAATCAGAGAATAAAAGTTACAATTATGAAATGGTGAATTGTTACAAGATAAAATGTAAAAAGTTAAATTGTAAAAATATAAAATGTTGAAAGGTAAAAATATAATTTGCAAAAAAAACTGAAACATAAAATGCAAAAAAAAAAGTGTAAATATATAAAATGTAAAATGGTAAAATGCAGAGAAACAATTTTAAAGTTAATAAGGTCAATCAAACTGTAGCTGTAAAAGTTTATCTCTGGCATTTACTACATACTAGCTGCACTATTATGACTTAGCAGGTGCTGATTCAATAGTGTATGCTCAAATAATAATATATTGCAAGCACTAAGTTTTCCTGACCTTGCCAGCATGAAACAACAATTTTCTAAAGTTGGTGATTTTACCAAAATTTCAAGTGTCTAAATAATCGCAGTCAGAGACACTTATTTTAACTTCAAATGGTTTGGTTGAAAAAATATTATGCGGAAAATTCTTATAGAAGTGCTACTTCAGTATTATTTTAATCCAGTGCACGCTATAGCCATTTGACCCATTACCGCCTTTGTTTAGAATTTTTTTGAGTTTGTTCAGCTGCTGGCCCGGATCAAAAGTACAGAGTGCTCTTCAGGGCCACATCCCGGTTAAACCACGAGTTGTGGTAGGTACGGGGTACCCTGTATTGTGAAGGAAAGCGTACGACCTGCCACTACCCGTGGTTTAAGCGATTGGATGGGTCTTTGAGGACCGCTCTGTTTTTTTATCCAGTGTAGGAGGTTCAGTATCCCCTGAGATATTTACTTGGAATGGACTTTTTGACCACGACAGATTTAGCGACAACTAGTCACCAATAGCGTACACGCACTATCTTAGATCAGCTAGTCTTAAGCTGTTATGAGTCTAACGTCTCACAGATTCGGTCACCAGAGCCTCGTGGCATTCCAACCATTTCATTGGCTCTTGCAAAGCCATTTTTAATTGTTCATAGTATAGCAAGACATATTTTCACCATTCATATTGTAACTAGTCCGTAAAAAACGTTCAAACTTTCTGAAATGACAATTCCAATCTTGATAAAAGCACAATAAATTAATTTACAAATATTTGCAGTTATTTACAGTAGAGCAGGTAACAATTGCTAAATATACAGCAATCAGGCAAATATCAATAATCACGGTTGACTTTGCTGTACACCACGTAATTAAATTCAAATTGCTTGAAACACAGCTCAAAATCACGGAGCTAAAAGCACATTCACAAAGCGAATAACGAGTTTACGCTAAGAACTGAAAACTCCATTGCGTTGGTACGGCTTTTATACAGTATTCAGGGACATTTCCAGGGACTGACTTCTCATTCAAGAATTTTCTTTCGGTCACTACATACAAACTGCAAATGTTACAATGTCCATTAATTATAAAAATCTATTTCAGAAAATGACGCCAAAACTTGGGAAACGTGGCTACACCAAGCCATTTTTCGCCAAATATAAATCAAAGCAAGAAAAAACAACTGATAAGTAAAGTAACAAAAGAACTGTGATAATTATAAACAAAAATTAATGAAATTAACAGCAAATTTAGCAAACTAAGCACCAACAGTATAACTTTCTGTTAAGTAACACTATAACAATAACAGTATAAAAATAACGGTGTAACTTACTTAAATAATCACAACTTACGAAATTTATAACAATATATTAGAAGGATTTAGATTTTTTTTTTATACGAAAGGAAAATTTGTCTCCTGAAATTCAACTCCAAATCAATAACTGTTTAAGACTCCTGTTTCAAAGTCATCTGCAGTGACAAAGCTATAGAAATAACACCAACACTCTGTCGAAAAACATTTCACCGTGTCTGGCCATAATCTCACAATTGGCTATTCAACACTCTTCGGCCAATACCTTCTCTCTTTTCCTTCTTCCCATAAAAACATCCCTTTTCGCAATTCTTCCCAAATATCATGTCTAACACTCGAAAGGTCGAGGAAAAAAAAAATTCGGATTTTGAGCGACATCATATCGATCGAGTTTGAAACTTGACACACAAATCCGATGACCCGTCCCCGATGGTCCACAAGGAGGGATTTTTGCATCGATTTTTCCCGGGAAGAAACGCATCATTAAGGGACGAGAAACGATTTTTTCCCCCCTTGTTTGTTATTTAATCATCAGGAGACGGATGTCGCTCTTCGCAATCGCTTAACTTGTTGATGTATTGTTGCTATTCCCTTCTTAGCAGTCCTTCTGTATTTATAGCAAACGGAAGAAAAATATTTTTGAAAAAAAATAGAACCGACTTCTGTTGGATGTTGCTTTAAAAAGGGAAAAATAATTTTAATCCTTGAACATAGTCACTACGGCTGTTATATAGAGTTGCTTTTAAATTCTGCATAATGATTTTATAAATGCCTAAAGCAGTGGTTCCCAAAGTGGTCCAATGGAACCCCCAGGAGTCCCCCGAAGTTATCAAGGGGTCCATATAAAGGAAAGAAAAAAATGGGGGTCCACAAGATGCAAATAGGGGTTCTGCTGTTGATGCACTAAATTCACTCCCTCCCACTAAAAACAGTCTTCTTTTTTCCCTCGTATACCTTTGCTATGTAAGGATATTCGCTTATTTAAGTTGTGTGCCATTATTATTATGGATGTATGAACAAAAATGTTAAGTTTTTCTCTTCATCTGTGTTTTTAAAATATAAATTTTTTACTCTGTATCAAAACTGTCGAACTGAAACTTTTAGAAAATTGCCAGGCATTTAAGAAGTTTTTGATTATTTAAAAAATCAGTATTAAACGAGCCCTTACGGTGTTGGGTAAATTTCTGATTCATCTCGTTACATTTTCATATATTTTTATTTTATCTGGTTGTTTTATAACATCAATAATGGAACTTCAACCATTTAATACCCGGTTTTTAAATAATTGGGGTTCTGTTGTTACAATTTCTAGTTAGTTTTGAAACGACTTTTACGAAGGGGGTCCTCAGGAGACTGGAAAACTAGGCAAGGGGTCCACGGAGAGGAAAAGTTTGGGAACCCCTGGCCTAAAGTAATGTCCTATTCAGATTCAATCTTAATTCCACGTCTTCTACATTTAATAAAATTAAAAAATATTTTCGAAAAAAAAACAAAAAAATAGAACCGACTTCAGAACTTCAATCAGCAACTGCTCTAAAAAGTTTCAAAAAAAAAAAAAAATCTTTAAACACCATCGACTTAACTTTCAAAATATTTTGTTCGAAAAGTTTGAAGTCGACGAAGAAACAATAGATAGAATCATACATAGCTGCAATTAAATTGAAAAGATACATTTTAATGGATCCTTATTCTTTAATTTAGTATTCACATACATTCCATTGATAACCACATAGTATTGTAAAGGTACTAGTGTTCTGTTGTTGTTGCCTTGTGCTATAGCTAGGCTGGTAATGTGGGGTGCGCTGCTTCACTTTTCCAACTGTACCGCCATTTGGAGTGAAGTCTGACTTCCACAGTACACACATAATTTATGAGAAATCTGATCAGGATGGGGACTCCCCGGGCTCGAATCCCACGCCCCCGTTGAGTTGTTCCCCTCCTTCTGCCTACTATATACCTGCGCTTACTACTTATGTACGGACATACACAATACATGAAAAAAACCTATATACAGAAATAACGGTAACAGTGTCGCGAGTTCCTTTCTTTTTTTTTTTTTTTCCACCTGAAAAAAAAATGCCCCACCGTGCCAAATGAAGTTTCAGCTTCAAAAAATTCTTGGACTTTCTTTTCACTGCGTGTGTTGAAATTAACTTGGCGATAGCTAGATTGAAGTAAGTGAAGTGACAGCAGAGATTGCGTTTTTTTGTGCTAGATGGCAGTTATACTGAAATTGTTAATGCTTTGTTAAGACAACTGTGGTTTAACTCCCAGTATCAATATTCTTTTAGTAGATAGTACAAATAGCAGATTTTTCTCTTTAATGAGGGAGGAGGGGATGAGTAGGAGCTCCAGAAAGCAAAGATACAGTAAAATAACAAAACTAAGCATCTGCTTTTATTTGGGGGATGGCACTGAATTGAATTTGGTTCCATTCTTAGTCTTTTTGCTTAGTATTCCAACTGAATTCCGCGAAAATTCAATTACCTTTTCCTATTACCCCAAAAGAGGGAAACATTGACAATGTCTGAGGTCAACTTATCAGAGGAGCACTATGATAAAGCAAACACAAACAGTAAAAACAACCACATCGCCCTATGCCCGCCGAGTTTACAGCATCTTAAACTTTTGTATTTTTAGAAAGTTTAAGATGAAATATTTTAATCGCTTAAAACTGCACATTCCTGTGAAAAGTTAAGTGATATTTATAAAATTATCAAATGAGTTTTTAAAATAACAATCAGAAATTATTTTTACAAGAATATTTTTTTACGTTAAACCAATTTAGCTGTTTTGTCAGATGTGTGTGTGAGTTGGTTTCACGTTTAGTTGTATGGGCGATTCTCTGTAAACTGGTAATTAGCTGTCCGGACTGAGTATTTTAAAAATAATAAAGTGTAATAAAGTAATTATCGCTCTTAATACAAGTAAAGCATTAATACTTTGTGGCCCAATTGTATTTGGAGTGATAACATTTTTTTTTTTTTCTAGAAATTAACTAAGCACCAAAAACACAGTCCCCTGGCTATCCCAATCCCATAGTCTAACTGTTAAAGACAGTATTTCAAAAAACCTATTAATACTACATAAATTTGGCAATTAATATCTAAAAATAGAATAAGGAAGCTATATTTTTCTTATGAAATAAGGTATAATTACGTATTTCTAAAACTTAAAATCGTCATGTAAATTCTGTCCGGAGTTTTTTCAAACAGTTCCCTGCAACAAATTCAAAGCTGTAATACGAAAAATCTATAACTTTTGCAAATTCTTTTTGGCATGAAATTTAAAGTAATCAGTGTGAATTTGCCGAAATCGCCGAGAACGGTGTTGAAACGCTACTTTGCTTAGTTTGAGAGCCACATTTGTGATGAAAGTATGACAGGGTCGTTGCAAAAACAGTCCTCTGGGAAGTGATTTTATTAAAGTCAATTAATTTAATTATAAAACATATTAGTTATTATGTCCACGATTTGTGCCTGAATTTATAGGTAGTCTCGTAATTAATTATGTTCCAATAGTTTTGCAGATATTACGCAACAAAGAGCAAAAACACAGTTACCTGGCACAGTCCCCTGCCTAGTTATACTAGGCGGGGGACTTACCCCCTACCATGATTTATCAGAAAAACACAAACTTCAATTGGCCCTCTTTCAAACCAAAGTAATAGATTCATTTTCTGAGCAATAGTATTATAATTATAGGAACATTTCAAAAAAAAGTGCCCGGACAGATTTCGTGCGAAAAATGACGAGTTTTACAGAGAATCGCCCGTAAATAAAATTAATCATCTTCCTTTTATAAG